>JASAMV010007158.1:0-25343 GCA_030248065.1 Rhynchonema sp. JSB1_4
CTGTTAAAGGTAGAAAATACCGTAAACAAGCCATTTTTAAGGGCATTATTAACAATGATTTTTGTTGGGGGGCCAAATGAAAAATATAACCCCCCCCCAATAATTGACCCCCCCCATAAATTGAACCCCCTAAATTACCCCAGTGAAAAAAATAGACCCCCCGGGTTCTATTTCCGACAATACGGTAGTGTACCTGGGGCGGCGGTTAACCTACTCGTATGAAATCGGTATTTTTCACTCTAATAGGCAAAAAAGCGCGCGAAATTAGCGCTTTAGAGTACGTTTTCATCAATATTTAAACCTAAAAAATTTTGTTCCCCCTCGCTCGGCCGGTACAGCAGGTAGGTTGCCACCCCACATTTTTTTGTGGTACAGCAGGTTGCCGCCCCGCCTGGGTAGCTAGGTACACCACTGCGGGGACGGGGAGGTACACTAACCGCCGCTCGGAAAAAGTGGTAGGTACACTGCTCCCAATGGTGTAGCTGGGGTCCCCCCCTAGGTACAGTAGGTAGGTTGCCGCCCCTCCCCCCTGGTACAGTAGGTAGGTTGCCGCCCCACCTAACTTTTCACCCAAAACATTCATTTTTGGCTTAAAATTGCATAAAATTAGCATATTTGTCTGCAAATAGGCGAAAAATCGCGCGCTGCGCGCGAAATTAGTGTTTTAGGCTGTATTTTCTTCAGTATTTACACAAAAAATTTCGGTTTCCAGATGACCGCCCAAGTGGTACGACCCCAGACCACCCCTAGCTCGGCTGGTACAGTAGGTAGGTTGCCGCCCCGCATTTTGGGTGGTACAGTAGGTTGCCGCCCCGCCTGGGTAGCTACACCACTGCTGCTCCCCAGTGTAGTTCTTGACTTTTTGATTTCCCAACGACACCACTGCTTTCCCTTCACGGTCAAGTGTTTTTTTTGCAGATCATCTCCCATAAAAATTGTGGCGAAAACACATCTCAATCTCAATTTGAAACGGAATACGTACGTTTCAACACGTTGATGATGAATTCGCGCTGTCTTCTAATTCTACCCCTGTTGTTGTCACACTCATTTGCATTTTATTTGCCTGGTCTGGCGCCTGTCAATTATTGCAAAAAAGGACACACTTCACCAACGTGCAAGGTTGCGGACTTGTTTGAATTAGCTGTCCTTGCTTGTTATCTTGTAAATATTTTATTGAAATTTCAGTCCAATTTGACTGTGTTCGTTAATCGTCTGGATTCGGATCAATCGGTGATTCCGTTCGAATATCATCAGTAAGTCTCCATTCTTTCTTGACAGAACGATTATTACAGAACATTTTTTCATAATTTCTGTGATTTTCAGTTTCGATTTTTGCGTGGCCGATGAAACAGAAAGCCCGGTGGAGAATCTGGGCCAGGTTTTGTTCGGCGAACGAATTCGACCGTCGCCTTATCAGGTGGCCTATTTTTTTTATCTTTTTCGAAAAAGTTTTATTTCCAAAAAGATTCCAAATGCATGTTGTATTTACAGATAAACTTTGGCGAAAGCAAAGAATGTGCATTGTTGTGCGAGAAATCGTACAAATCAGGTGAACCAAATGTGGACAATAAATTGAAGCTTCTGCATCGCGGCATCAAAATGAACTATCAACATCATTGGTTGGTCATTCAAAAACATTATTCTTGAAACAACAACTTTCGCGCTTCGTTGAATTGACAGTCCTCCAATATTCACTAAAAGTACGCGACGCCCATAAAACCACGTGGTCTGGTCCGGAGTCCTGAAATCGACTTTTATGCAGAGTAGTTTGCATTCTTAGCTTGGTTTTTCACACAATAACATCCAGAGATAAAATAGTAAACGACCAAACGGGCATGAATTTCATCGGGCGATTCATGTACAGGATTGTTGACAACATGCCAGTGGCGTTCTGCTGGATCAGTCAACAGGACGAACGTGTTTGCAACACTGGCTTCCCAATGGGATGCTATGTGACGCCGGACGGGAAACCGAAAGACGCCTGTGTGCTTAGTGTTAGTCGTTGCATGGGTTGGTTGAGGATTGTTTGCTGTGTGACGAAGTTTGATGAATATCAAGACGTTTGTTTTTTTGTGTTGGGATATCATTCTTCGTGGAACATCAGCAGTTCTTGACACAACATCTGGCGTCACGATCGTATAAAAACAGTCTCCCGCTGATTTATGAATTAGTTTTGCTGACTCGTTCGAGAATAATTTGAGGGAATCTCGAGGCTCCTTTCAATCTTAATCTCTTAATTTCATTGTTGACGTCAAAAAAGCGCGAGTCATATGCCGCAATTAGAAAACTTGATATCGGTAAGACCAAGACTTATGGAAACGAAAATAAAGTTTGAACGAAATCTTGGCATCCAATCCAAAGTTTGCTTGATGCGCATGATATGACAAGCTTTGTTGACGAAAGCTTAGTTTGAAGTCGTTCCTTAGCTGTTCAGATGATCAGTGCTCGTGTCCCAAAATGAATAAACGCGTTGTATTCAGAGGCTAGATAATCTGAATTTGCTTGTTGTTTCACACGTGCTTGACCTCAACTGATCTGTTGTGATTGATGTTTGATGTCGAGGTTCCTTGATCTGCCTGAAAATGAAAGTATTGATTTATAACTAAAAAAATAACTAACCTTGCAGTCGGCATACAACCAGCCGGATTCGTACTACATCTTCAATCACGTCGATATCGAAATCAGTTTCCGTGACATGACGACCGACCCGAACTTCCTCGACCATCCCGTCGGTGGACGAATTATTTCCGTGAAAGTGCAACCAAGAAGGTTCAGCGTTTTTATTGCTTTTCGTTTTGATCTTGTTTGATTCTTTAATGTATTGTCTGTGGACCAGCACCTTTGTGCGAAACAATTGATGTTTTATTGGTTCTTCCACTTATTGGAAGCACCTGTCGATTGGAACGATGATGGCCCGGTGCACCGCTGGGCTGTGGAAACAGGCAAAACTCGTTGCCGTCATACACCGATTACAATAAAATCATCTGTATTTAGCATTGCACACGAGTCGAAAGACAAATTGGACTGCGGCCTGAACGCAAAACCGCTGCCAATGAAACAGGGGCAGAAGGACTTCTCTATCAAATACTCGTATACGGTGAAATTCACGGTCAGTTTTATTTATCAGTGATTCATTTATGTTTATGTACGTATGATATTTTCCTAATTCAAATATTTCGTTGCAGGAAACCGACCTGAAATGGTCTAGTCGTTGGGATTATATCCTCGACTCGATGCATCACACGAATATTCAGTGGTTCAGGTGTGTTGTTGTAAAATGTTTTGGTTGTGCTGTTTATTAGTTGCTCAACTTTTCACAACCCACTACCCGCCAAATTATATTCCAAATTCCAGTATTCTCAACTCTCTGGTCATCGTGCTGTTCCTCAGCGGCATGGTTGCCATGATCATGATGCGTACATTGCACAGGGATATTGCACGATACAATCAATTGGACAATGTGGTTTGGTTGTTTTTCTTGATTTTAAGTTTTATTAATGGCTTGTAAACAGTTGTAAGAAAGTTAGCACGTTGAAGTGGAACTAAGTTTGATCAGATTCAGAGTTGCTTGCATCGGTTCAAATAAATTGCAAAACGCCCCAGCCTTGTAATGCATTGTAATGCAAGGCAGTTTTGGTGACATGACCACAGAAATAAACAAAATTGCCTCCAGTGAATGCAAAGCACCATTTTCATGACCGCTGTAAGCTAAAGCAAAGTCTTTCGTGACCACTATAACCTGAAGCAAAGCTTGAAACATCACACCATCAGGACGACGCACAAGAGGAATTCGGTTGGAAGTTGGTGCACGGCGATGTGTTCCGCCCCCCTCGTCGTGGCATGTTGCTGTCGGTGTTCTTGGGTAGTGGCTCGCAGATATTGTGCATGGCCGTGATTACCTTGCGTTAGTTTATGTGCACGTTTACGTTTATTTTTTTGGTTTGCCGAAGATTTTGAGCCATTTTGCATGTTTTTTTTTACTTTTTTGTGTGTCACATACTCTACCAACCGCGACAATATGCAATATTTACAAATTTATACACCATCAAGCATTATGAGACACGTAATACACTCGAGTAATCTCAGTTTGTGCAAATCAACACAAGAAAAGGCTGGTTAACCAATCGTGGACCTCCCGGTTAAATGGTGAACACAACTAAGTGTACGAGGCATGAATCAACTAACTAGGCGCTCTATCGGCTTTTTGTAAGTGCATAAATCAACGGAACTAAAAGGCAGATACTAAGGATTTCACGGGATTATTAAATCACGGTCAGGTAGATTCACAGTGACAATGGGTTATACGTGCGTATCCCGTTAGAACATGAGATTATTTCAGTTAGCACAACTTGGCCTATTTACAGTGTGTTCTTCACACAGACGGGATTATGTACAAAAACAGCATTGATACGAGATTATGGCAAGTAGCTACCAAAATACTTACATTATCATTCCGATCTGATGAGAAAAATTCAAAAGACAACGTCTACTAAACAGCTTCCTCATTTAGTTTTGCATCGACAGAGTTATAAGTGCTGGGATCAGCCGGACAGTACATTGGCAGTTGCGCTTCATCGGTGACCGGGGTCATGGTTTCGGTCTCGGCGTGCACACTTTCCAGCTCCAGACCACAACTTGTGCTCGGTGCATGCTCCTGACCCTGAGCGGCAGTGCCTTGTTCCAGATCAGAACATGCACTCTGTGTGGCACTGGGTGCTGTCCCTGAGACGACACTTCGTGGTGTTGGTATCATTGCTGCACTGCTCGCCCCGGAACTGGCCGCAGCGACGTTGTTGCCCAGTATGACCTCTGCTTGGGGATACCTGGACGGGGTGAAACCAGAACTTCACTATTTTGGAACATTTGCGCAGGCCTACATTAGATTTAGGCTTAGATGCAAAGTCCACCCAGAAATGCCCTGGTTCGTACCTTGCCAGCAGCCAAGCGAACTTGACGATACAGACGCACATGAGCACCAACAACAGACCATGAACGGCGAATCCAGTGTGTTTGGTGGTGGCTGACGCGGGCAGTGCGTTGATGGCCAGCACACACAGACCGCAAATGAACACCACCAGCACACATAGCAGCAACATGCACGTCACGGTGGTGGCACGCGGGGGCCAGCCCGGTTGGAAGTGCTTAGACTGCAAATTGGACCGACTGTGAACTACTACTGCGGCTTTTAGAATGTTCAGGCTTTTTATGTGCAGAATGATGTGCATGTGCACAACGTTGGGTGACATCACTGGGATGAGTGAGAGGTCTATCGATGACCAATACGAAAATTGAATTGGAAATGGCCAAAGTTCAATACCAAGTGGACAAGCAACAACTGAGCCGCAGTCTCACCCAGCCACCCAGCAATCCTTCTAAACGAAACGTACCGTTCCCAACCTTCAAGCACGTAGTGGGTCGTTGCCAGCCGGCCTGACACAGTTCGCATTTTGCGCGTGTGAGACAGGCGTTGATACGTCGTGACTCAATGAGACACGTTGGATGGACGTACGCAGTTGTACCGCGACATTGGCAGGGTCGACTTAGGTCACCCTTGGACCCGTGACAGTACCGACATTGGGGGGATGGAGGGTGGACGGCACCGGGCGTGGTTAGGGTATTGTGACTGGTGCTTGTTGATTCCATAGTTGTCAATCGTGTCACAAGGAAACGGGTTTACAGTCACAATCACATGCTGGTGGTGGCGGCCAGATCTCCTGAGATGACTGTCTTGTTCGTATATTCTGGCGTTTTCTGAAAATAATACAGCAACCCATAATCTGCGTTCGCTGATGTGTGCTGTACTGTGCACACGCAGCAACAACTGTGGGTGAATTTTACGAAAACAAGCAGAGAACGGATGCGCATGTTTTGACCGTCAGTTTTGCAACAAACAAACAACAGCACCGGCTTGTGCTGCTTTTTTGTGAATCATGGCTGGGAAAATGTAAAAACGTTCAACCATCGAGTTGTTTTTTCATGTATGGACACGCAGGCAGGATATGTGCGCTGCCGCCAATCAACAAAAGCTGCTTCGGCTTTACCGTGGCACCTGTTTTGCAATATGGGTAGTTTCCGTGATTGACAGCTGAGATAAAGCCAAGAACAGGCTCCAAATCTCGCTCCACAAAATGCAAAACAACAACAATAACCGCCGCTCGTAAATATACGACGTAAACAAGCCTTGGCGCCTCCAGACTCAGCCAACAAAGACGAAGTGATCCGCCGATGTGTTTGGTGCCGAAACTCCAATTCTTGGTCTGGAGGCATCTATAATGCGATTGGGAACTGTTTGTGCGCTATGTGGGCTGGTTCAAAACTCGCAAAATGCTTGTGTTTCTGCCCAGAAGGCGTTTTTCGTACTTTTTCCTGCGTGTCTTGCTCCTGCTCCGATGCTTTCTAATGCAAGGCCCGCCGGGCTAGCTGAAGCTCACTGACTTGCCTGTGCCTTCATAGACACAAGAAGACGCATCGTATCTTCTTGTGTGGCTTACGAGTTACGCAACGCACGTGTCTACTTTTGTGAGTGTTGCTTGCTGTGTGTGCCTGCCTGTAAGCACCAGCGGCAGCAGTTTATGAAGACCAAAATCGACCAGGAACCTCAACCACATACATATTATACATACGGTTTACAGACTTTGACTCACTTTAGGGCATGCCTATCTGGGCTTGCTCATCTACACGTATCTGATGCGGTGCTTGCGCACCATGCAAGGTAAAAATGAGCAGTGATGCTATAGATCACGAAACTGACCGATTCAAAATTATCAGATATTTCGTACATCAGATATTTCGTACTACAACGCCAAAATCAAAATGCAGCCAGCTCTGCACAACTGGGTTTAGATTGGTGTGGTCGCAGAGACAACGCAGTGCAAGCGCGTGCCGGGATGGCAGTATTTGGGGCTCTGTTTTGGGTGCTGAGGTCATTTATCACACCTTATTCGCCGTCGTATGCTTACAACGCCGTTGTAAAATATTATTCCGGCTTAGCTGCCTCATGAGTGACATGGGTAGCCGCCTTTTAGACGGCAGATAATTTTAGTTTAGCTCGCAGATTGAATGTTTTTTGTTGCTGTAAGCCAACCGCGCTGTAATCATGCGCGTGGGTTACTATGCTCCCACTAACAGGGGCAAGGTGCTTATTTAGCATAAAATGTAATCAGGGCAACATTTGAGGACATGGTAACTATCGCTTTCTCGTGATGGTTAATTCGCAACTTTCATGCAAGCTTGTCATTCTTGTGCTCACTTTTTTCACAAACACAAAGTGTTCTGTCAATGGTTCAATCAAACCACCCATGATACGCATATGCATGCGTCTGATGCACATTTGTATTGATTTGGAGCTACTGGGCTTTCAGCTGTGTAATTTGTGAATACAAGCATAGTAGTCCAACAAACGAACAAACTTGTATCCTCCCGAATTGTACGTCAGACACAACAGCACAGCTGCGGCTTACACGTGTTTTTGGACATTGCGCACAGGTGCTGTCCCTGTCGTGCCAGTCAGGTATAATGTACGTACTTAGTCGCGCGTGCACATGCACATATATCTACCTACCAACCGCGCAGCCATGCACAAAAGTGTACCCGTATGTTATGGTGCGTGCACACACACATGATGACACGTGGCGCAACTGGTCTGGCTCGCGGACGGACTTGGGGACGGGCTACAACTTGACAAACATGTGGTTGTGCTTTTATTGTTGGGTGACCTGTGGTACACACTTAGGTGGAACGCCAAACTCATAGTCTGAGTAAACAAAAGCACTATGCATATCTTACGTTTTTATGATAATGATAAGAGGCCTATTGGGGGACGGGGAATGGAAAGAACGCAGTGCAGTGACTGACAATGGCTTGGGGAAACCTTTTGCGTGGCTGTGCAGTGCAGATCAGAAACAAAACTGAGGCATGGAGCTAGTAAACCATAACTTCAAGTCCAAACATGACAATGTTGTGAAATTCAACAACAAAACAGGGAACTCAATGTGAACTCTCAGAAAAAAGATTGGAAGTCGGAATAGATTCCAAACATTTCGCAAGCTCGAAAAATCAACCAACTGGCGAGCCAAAATTGTAAGAATTGTGATGACTGCAAAAAGACAGTCGCGCAGAAAACCGACCGCGTTTCCCGCCCGGCACCACAGCTCGCAAAGAACCGTTGTGTAACGCACTTGGCACAGCGTGGCACCTGTGAATCTTGGAATGTAGATGGACTTGACGGGCTTTTGTTTATCGTTCGCTCTCGAGTCCGTGACACCTTCACACGTACTTCAGTGGGCGTTGGCGTTGGGTGTGTTTTTTGTGATGTTGTTGATGTTGAAATGGGCGGTTGACGTGTGTGGTGGAACACGTGGCACGTTTTGCGTGGAAGACTGCAGAGACCTAATGTGGTTGGTCGTTGCGCAACTCATTGGAATCTTGGCACGGCAGAGAAACTTGGAAAAATCTAAATGCAATGACAAATGTGGGCTTGTCGTAAACTTGCGCATAAAACATGCACATACCTGGTGGACCAAGTTAGTAAATCAAGTTCTGCTCCTAATATTCGTGTAGAAACGCTGATCAACCGCAACAAAATTTGAGGTCACACAATAAATGTGCACAAGCAATTGACGGATATCACCGAAATCCCCAATCGTATTCCACCCCATTTCAGTGTTCGCATGTCTCGGTTTCCTGTCGCCAGCCAATCGCGGTGCGTTGATGACCTGTGCACTCGTGTTGTACGTGTGTTTTGGCATCGTCGCTGGTTATGTGTCGGCGAGGATTTATAAAAGTTTGTCATTTTTGTTTGTTTTCAGTTGGGTTTGAGGAATTGTAGTTTGATGAGGTGTCGAGGCACTACGGAAATGAAGCTCGGATTTCATGCATGCTATTGGCGAAACATAACTTAGCCTGCCATTTGGTGGTCAGGTTTTTGGTGGAGAGAATATTTAAGCAATCTCAAATTTTTATGGCATCGATGAAACATAACTGAATTCAACCATTGGTGCTCAGAATAATAGCGAACACTTTTGGAATATTCAATAATTTATGGCAGCTGCGTTGGGCTGACAGACCCTCTGATCTCATAAATAGTATTGGTGGAACACAACCCAGCCAAACATATTGCCACGTTCTCATAAAAATGTGGGCCTTCGGTTATTTCTTTGATTCAGGAACTGGCATTGTCATTGTGTGAATTAATACCTCATACAATATGGGTGAAACATTTGCAGGCTTCGGCGGCGTGCACTGGAAAACCAACGTTATCCTGACCAGTTTCTTGTGCCCGGGGTGAGTTCATTATAGTAATCAATGTCGATTTTGCCCAACTACTCTATGCCTACAGCATGGTGTTCGTGATATTCTTCGTGTGCGACATCCTTCTGTGGGCCAAAGGCTCCTCGGCTGCGATACCATTTGGCACATTGGTTGCACTGCTGGCGCTCTGGCTGTTCATCAGCATTCCGTTGACGTTTGTCGGAGCGTTCTTTGGATTCAAACGACCGGTCAGTGAAATGACGGGGTGGCTTTCTAGTAGTTTTGGTTTCTTTGTTTGCGTTTGCGCCATTTTTGACTATTCTGGGAACGTGTAGTGGTCAGTGCACATAATGTTGGTGTGCTTGTTGTGTCAAATTATTGCGCTGAACAACTGGGCAACACTGTATGGCCATCTTGCCCACTCATGCTGTAATAACACATATTTCAATATACTCAACCCAATGATTCCCTCACCACCAACCTGTATCCGTTGTTGCAGCCAATCGAACACCCCGTCCGTACCAACCAAATCCCCCGCCAAGTGCCCGAACAGTCCCTCTACACCAAACCGCTGCCCGGCATGCTCATGGGTGGTGTCCTGCCGTTTGGATGCATTTTCATACAATTGTTCTTCATTCTCAACAGTATCTGGTGAGTGTTCGGCTTGCGAATTATGGTGAAAGATGGGTTCTCATGATGATATAGGGTGATATTTTGGAAACGGTGTAAAGGTCAGTTGGGTGTAATGGTCGGTGGAAAGCTCGGTCGATAGCTCAATGTGATAGACCTCGGTGTAAACTTGAAACATTCCACGTTAATAACAGGCAATGTTTCACGTTTACACCGAGCTACGCCGACCGAGCTTTCGACCGAACTTTACACCGACCTTTACGCCCAACTGACCTTTGCACCGTTTCGAAAATTCCACCCATAGATATGTTGCAAGCTTGGCGATTGGATCGGACGCACCCAAGTGACGCACAGCTCCAGTCCAAATCACAGCCATTAGATCCGGTCTGATACGATCGCCGAGCTTGATGCCCACCAAACGGAATTGCCCTTGTGCTTTGTGCTCCTTATGATGCCTAACGTTAGACTAAGTTCTTGGCATGTTTCTTCATTTGTCTAAGAGCCATGCATGATCTACTGAATCATTCGTTGTTTTACTTGCAGGGCGCATCAAACGTACTACATGTTCGGATTTCTGTTCCTGGTGTTCTGCATCCTTGTGATCACGTGCAGCGAGGCCACCATTCTGCTCTGCTATTTCCATCTGTGCGCTGAGGTAATGTTTCACTGTTTCAGGCAAGGGTTTACATGATAACTACATCAGTCACCGATAACGCAACACACAACGACACTTATCCTTGTGAGTATCTGACGCTCTCCATCTCGGTGCGTAAATTCTCTTTTATTCTCAACCGTGCGTCGAACAACACTGCCGTTTGCGTAAGTCCGCAATAAATTGAGGTCAGCCAAGCCAACTGGAAGTTGTCATCATCGCTTTTGGGGGCTCAGCCAGCCCCAGTGGCGGTTGCGTTTTCGAGAATTTGGGCTATTCCGAGCGCAAAAGTTACAAAATAGAGAGGCAGGCTGGAGTTTTTTTTACATAAAAAGGTTCTTTTTTGGCTACTTTCCGCCAGCCAGATGCCAACCAACGTGTCTTGCTTAACGATGCACGTTACATCAGACATGTGCCTTGCAGGCGGGCCAATCGTAAAGTGATTGACGCACATTGTCGACACGTGTATCTCAGCATTTTCAGTAAGAGCGCGAATGAATTTCCCTGCCCCAGATGAAAGCGAAAAAATTCAGTGAAATATGTACGTCAACCACTTTATTATATAACTGCAACCGTCCTTCTGGTTAATTAATCGTGCGTATTGTGCACGACCAGTGGTGTGTCTAATTACGACACCCGCCCTTCACATTGACTGGATTGTAGTGTATGGCCTTGGGGTAGTTTCGGAAGAAAGGGGTTTTGCACCGAGAGACATTTATGTGCACAAGCAAAGAAACCTAAGCCACTGTAAGTGTTGTCCATTATTGAGGCACAACTTCGCCACCTCTGTCGCAAAAATTGCACAAAAAGCACAGATAGCTGGGATAGCTTGATGATCTTCCTTTGAGTCGGACACAGAGCGTCAATCCATCTTCCAGTAATTATTACTTCTTACTTTCATCCGATCAACGTAGGATCTCTTACCATGGATTCTTTTTAACCAAATTTAGTAGCTTTCACAAATAAATAAAAACCAAAACAAAGGCCAAAAAAAAAAAACTGGGGGAAAAAAAAATTTTCTTCAAACCTGAAAAAATAAACCCAGTCTCTTACATTTATCATTTTATCTCAAAAGTCCTACTCAAAATGCACAGATAGGAACGTACAAAGTTGTCGCCACCCCATCCCACCTGGCAGGTTGAGCAGCGTTTGGCCTGAATAGCTCTTGGATCAACTCCCAACATTCACTGTGCGTGCACAGATCAACCTAACCTTTCATCCCTGAAAATGGTCGGTCAATGAATGGGGAGCAACTTGCTGCGGAGGAAGGTCTGCTCCCGGTGAAGTGCCGGGATCCCGGCTTGGAAGAGTACCGGTGGCACGTTAGCCAATAAAACAACTTCACTTCACTTGCACCCACCCTTGCAGGACTACCACTGGTGGTGGCGTTCGTTCCTGACGAGTGGCTTCACGGCCGTCTACCTGTTCGGTTACAGCGTGCACTTTTTCACGGCCAAACTGCAGATCAGCGGCGTGGTCAGCACCATACTCTACTTCAGCTACACGTTCATCATGGTCTTTGTGTTCTTCTTGTTGACTGGTTAGTGTGATTGATCAACAAAACTGTCGTTATTAAAAGTGTTTACTGCGTAAACTGCACATGAGCAGCAGATTTGGACTCCGAACTGCTGTTGACTGCCTTCGCTGTGATGATGTCCTGGTGCACCATCCATCAGCTGTGAAAACAGGACGAAACTGGCGAACATATTTACACGATCAGCCACAGAGAAGCATACTCTGTCTATCGCTTTTTCAGGCACCATCGGTTTCTTTGCTTGTTTCTGGTTCGTGCATAAGATTTACGCATCGGTGAAGGTCGACTAGAGAAATATGCAACGGACAACACGACAAACCGCCTAGAAATGGTGATGTTCAGCGGATTATAATAATTGTTGGTGGAAACTTTTATGTTGCTTGTTTCATCGTTTCTACTGCTCTCGTTTATGTTTTTTGTTTTTGCTATCCTGGCATCAAGACGGTAATGTTGAGCGATAATATTGAAGAATTCATGGTTTTTTAATCGATTTGTTGACTTTTTCCAGAGAGTACAGTACGTATGTGTGGTCAGCTTTCATTTACCGAACTGTTTTTAATCGAGGTAGGAGTGATTTTCAACTGAGACTTGCGAAAAGTTTTTTGCCGTCCCATCGTTTATTCTACGTGTCAAAACTTTGTGCCCTTTTTGGTTACAATTTCGCGAAATGCATTCCCTTGAAATGAAACGAACTTGGTTTTATGTTCTTGATGTCGAATGAAAAATGTGTTTTTGTTGTTCATGTAGGCTTAAAATTATGTTTTCTGCGCCATATATAGTGTTTCCTTTTTATGCAAGTCAAAGGAAACAAGCTACCCCACGTTATAACTCAACTCCAGTTTGGGGTCGAGATTTCAGAAACCAATGAAAGAGATTAAGAATGTGTCCTTGTTGATGCAAGCACGACACTCAGCAGCAAACATGGTGAAATGTTTCATTGACATGCTGGCAGCACACACGCACAAAGCTCACAGCTAGCATGTGAAACATTGTTGTTGTTAGATTCCACAGGCAAACTTTGACACGTTTTTGCCAGTTGCTTGATTGAATCGAAATTGTAATCTCGACCTCAACTAGAAGTTCAGTTATAACACGGGCCCGCGCGTTTCCTTGGACCAAGAAAAACAGGAAACACTATACAGTATTGGTCGCACAATGACTATATGAGAATCCATCCAAAATTTTTCCTGAATTGACAAGCCAGAAAATTCAAACTGACAATGCGCGGCAACGTGTAAGCACATATAAAGTATGCAGTAAGCGAAATGTTTCAGAGATTAAAAACGTGGTTGACTGGCTGGTTTATTTTGAGAAAAAAGAAATACAAATAGACGAATTATAAAAGCGTGGCTCAACTCTGCGAAACAACTATATGGTCATTGTGCGACCAATATCTGTGGGAGGCTTGTTCTTGTGGTGTTACCACTACACTGCTGTTTATATTTGCTTTTTATTTCATCTAGTTATCGCACTTTATGGGTTTGTCAAACATCTTTAGAATAGTTAATATGATAACAAGTGCTAATACGCAAAACATAGGTCGGTATATAGATTTGATTGAATAAAATGTGGAAGCGTTCTTGTCACTATAAAGCGTGTTTATTTTCACCGAAGTTTGTGTGGTTTTGTACTCAAAATGTAGAGAATTCCTGTTAAAAATATTCGAACAATAACTGGAATTACGAGGAGAATTTGTGGACTTGGACTAAATATCAAAGCATCTGTGATTTTTCATTCTACGATTATTTATTGTTTCGTGTGGATTATTTTTAATTTATATTTTATACAAGATTTCAAAGTAATATTCTTTTTTATTGCTCGCTTTGTAACCCACAACCCTAATTTAGGGTGTATTTTGTCATTTGTGAGTTAGGTATCTTGGTTTCTTGCGGTGTTTGGTAATCTCTGCTTATTTTCCTCGAGTGTTTTTGTATGTCAACTTTCAGCACCAAAATAAACAGCCATAGTGTTTAGTTTTGTCTGTAATAAAGGTGTTTGTGTGCTGTACGTTCGGTAATTTGAATTGTGTGCGCTGCTACAATGAACGATAAGATTGTGCATTATTTGACGCAATGTATGAAATTTTACGGACCGTTTTTTATTCAAATAGCTCGAATACCAAGCGAAGTAATATGAAATTCCACAATCAAAGTTCACAATACCACAGCAAGAATTTGGTTGGATTTCTCTGACCGTGTGCCCTCTTTGTCGGGGCGTGTGCTGTGGCCACCTTGAGTCACAGTTCTGCATCCGTCACGTGTCATCCCATGACAACCATTATTCTGATCATTGTCTTGGCATCTTTCTTCCTTTTTGGTGACTATGCCACGGAACCTTCCGCATGTGGTGAATATCTTTTCACAGTTGGGCTTCAATCTGCCGTCAACATTCTTACGGCTTTATCTGGAAGGATTTTTCCAATGATCGAGGAGGCCGGTTTCGCGACCACTATAAAGAGGGCAAACGGTCATTGCTGAAAGTGACGGTGAGTGTTCCCATCAATTCATTCCGTCTTCTTCCTGCTTCCATATAGTCGTTTCACGCCGGTCTCCACCTGCCATTGTGCAATCTCCTTGGGCGGATACTTCGTGCTCAATTCCACCTTGCTCAGCCAGGGATCCGTATTGTTGTTGAGTGTCAGAAAAGCGCACGGTTGCACAGTGGTGTCGATGTAGTAGACGTTCTCGTTGGTGGAGAACAAACGGAATCGCGTCGGCCAGCGGGAAATGCCCAGCTGATGTTGGTGCTCCGGGTTGAGGGACAGGTACTCGGCACCTGGAACACAGTAGTTGAAACATGAGTCACATTTATACAATTTGCTTTTTTTGGCTGCCCGTTTCGATCTGTTTTCACAGAGGGGCGGTGCACCAGGTCATCGTCAGTGCAAGGGCACCAATACCATGTGACTATGCGGCCATAGGTGGTTTCGAATGGGCGCGATAGCAAAATGTGGATTGACTTGACACTGACGGCGTGCTGGCAACAACCCCTTTCCCGCAAACACTTTGAAACGGCCTTCCCACAACAAAGGGTGATATTTTCGAAACGGTGTAAAGGTCAGTTGGGTGTAAAGGTCGGTGGAAAGCTCGGTCGATAGCTCAGTGTGATAGACCTCGATGTAAACTTGAAACATTCCACGTTAATAACAGGCAATGTTTCACGTTTACACCGAGCTACGCCGACCGAGCTTTCGACCGAACTTTACACCGACCTTTACGCCCAACTGACGTTTACACCGTTTCGAAAATTCCACGCTAAGAGGGCAGACTGTACTATAAATGTGCCCACCATTCGTATCCGGTACCACAATAGTCCAGTGACCATACTCATTATCCTCAACTCGATCCAAACGAACGTGTGTGCTCGCCTGGAAATACATTTTACGCTATTGGGTGGAATTTTGAAAGGAAAGTAGTTGGCGAAAGTAGTAAAATTGCAAGCCGTGGAAAAACCCTTAATATTCCACCCCCCCCTTACCCTCACCCCCCCCCCCCTCACACCTCCAAAATTGAACGTTTTTTCATGAATCAGAAAGTTGAGAATGAATCACCCATGCCTACCTGTTGACTCAAATGCACATCACCCTGCGCCCAAATGTACCATCCATTGTGTACGGACCGAATCAGTACCTTATCCGATGGCTGTAGTTGCGGATCGTTACTGTAGACGGACAGACCAAGCTGACGCAAACGTTTGGTGCTGTGAAAATAACAAAAGTTTTGACAATATTTGTGGTTTTTCTGATCGATATGGGAGCTAGCGAGCGATGCAATTTTGTTTTGGTTCTACGATTTGACCTGCATTCACAGACGGGTGGTGCACCAGGTCATCGTCACTACGCATGCACCAGACGGCCACGTTGTCCATAAAACGTGCTTTCGTGGTTTCATGCTCGCATCCGTTGATGTCTCTGCCCGTACATACACCGGTCTCCAGCTACTCACAAGTCTAAGTCAAATTTCAGAATGAGATTGGTGCGACACCAAATGGCGCCGGGGCACAAATACACCATGCTTGACGAGTGATGTGATCTTGTTTTTTCTAATGTATTCAAATGAATCAGACAACGAAAAAATAGGTACATATAAGCAAATTAGCAATGAAAAAATCAACAGTTGTGTCCACTAACATGAAGGGATATTCCTCATGGACAAAGTGACATTTCAACAACAGATTCTGATTGGGTTTCGCTTCCGTGACGGCTGCGGCCGATGTGCGTTGGAAGACATGCGCCAGCAGTTTGTGATCGATGTCACGCGACTCTTGACGCATGCCCGATAGACCGTTCTTGATGGGCTCGCTTGCCGATGCCAGGTTGCTTCTGAAATACTGCACTGTACTCACTGCATGCGTACTGCCGCAATGTTGAACAGAGTTTTCAGTGGTCGTCGTGCGTGCACATATGTAGCTGGTAATTATTAGTGACGTTCGGCTTGTTCCCTGCGCTAGTATACGCAGAATGGTTGAAATTACTATCCCTGTTACTTGATACAGCTAATAGTTCAACCAATCTTACATATGTGTGTGTCATCAAAACATGACCGAGTTACGCCCGATTGTTTGAAACGAGCTGTTTCACTTTGGCCATGTTGATCATTTTGTTGTTTTCACATTCATACCGCCATGATTATCATCCCACGAAAACACATGTATCTCTTTTACGGAGCATTTGAACGAAACATTTCAGGTTGGAGTTAAAACAAGCGCAGTTCTGCTTTCTTTGATCACGTGGTGAAACCCTCCCAACAGCGAACATCTTGGTCGTCGATCTAATCCAATGAAACATCAGCCAGTCGCCTAACCTGACCCTCACCTCAACGAGTCCCACAATTGTTCACGTTTCACACTGGCCGCACAATAGGCCTCTAAATTGGCCAGAATGCCCGGATAAAAGTGACCGGTGTTGACGGTGAACTCACGTCGGACTTCGGACTCCAATTCACTTTGAGCTTTGTCGGTCTCGGCCGATAGCAGGAAGTACGGACTGCAAGATTGTCCAAGGTTATGCGCTTTTTCAGGGTTTTGTGATGATGACCTGTCGCACCGATCGTCTGAGCATTGACATGTCCACTAGGAGCACGCCGCACAGTTCTACACACTATCAGCTCGGAATTAAACATCGTTTCGCCAGGTGTGCTTGCAAAGGATAAAGGAAAATTTAGGAAGGGAATTATACTCCATTAGGTCCATCAAGTGAAGTGCTCAAGAGCATTTTCGCTTGCCATGAAGATCACAGGAGTGGCGGTATGCGTTGGAAACAAACCACACCGCAATCACAATGTGGAACATCACTATAAAAAGGGGCATACCCACTGAAACATCACCCAACTTACAGCAGCAGTTGATATTTCTGCACGTCCAGGTCACTCAGCTGCATGGTACCCATGTACTGGACGAATTTGGCGGCAATTTGAAGCGATCGTTCAATGCCATCGTTATAGTGAAAATCGCCCGTAATGCCGCCGACGGGAAATAGTAGAAGCAAAATCGGATAAGTTCCTCCGAACGCGGACATTTTACGACGCGGATTTTGAACTTTCAGTCAAATTTATGATCATTTCTTCCTGCAATAACAACCTACATATATGTTTGAAGTCATGTCGAAAATTATGCAAAACCTTCACAGAATTTGTTTTAGGCACACACAAACCGGAGTACCGAAGGTGGAGGAAGCTTACTTTGTAGATATATCTCTGACACCCGAAAAACAATATCCAATTTATTTATTTGTCCGGCGCCCGTTGGGTGTGCGCGTGCATGTGCGGGGACATGTCAGTTTGTATCAAACATCAACCACCGAAATATAGCTCCAGTTGCTTTATACGAATTGTCACATACACGGATATCATAGGTTCTAGGGTGTCCTAAAAATGACACCACAGATGGCTTATAGGGTGAGCGACAAGTATGGCACCCAAGTTTTGTTGCGCTCTCCAAGGTGTCAAGGTGCCGGGCTGGGTGACACAAATTGTGCTTGTCCCAGTGGGACATCCGAAAGTTTCGGGTGGTTCCATGTATTCTGGACAAATGGACGGCATGCGACGCCGTTCGGTGCATGGTTCAGATAAAAACCAACGTTTATCAAAGTTCGCCTTCATCATGCAATCTGATACATTTTGGGTAAGCCACCTGAAGTGGACTGTTCTGAAATCTGACTTATCATACAACATTATGGGTGGAGTAAGTAGAAGGCGCTTCTGTTTCATGAGCTTCATGCTCCTTCAAACCGAACAACCACGGATAAAGTTGCGTGCTGCGCAGGGGAAAACATCGGAGTATGCAGGTATAAGCTAATTTCTCACTTAGGTACAGAGTGGATTCCGTTAGGTCACATTAAGTTCAATTTTGTATTTTATACATACGCCATGTTCACATGGATATTTTCCACCGCCCACCGCTCCTTCCCCCGCATGCATTGAGACGGCGACCGCAGATGAAATTGATATGAGCTTGCGCGTCCCGGTGTTGTTCCATATATATTTTCAACGGACCGGTCCCCAAACGCCCATTTCAAGCCGACGTGCCTGGGTATAAATCAATGCCTTTGGGGTGGGGTCGTTTCAGTGCTTGCTTCCGTGTTTCTGATGTCCGTTTCGGTTTGGCGCTTACGGGGATTGCACACATGCATGCAGTTGCTTTTTGAAAGTTTTGACTGCCTGTCTTGTGGTGCCACAATGGACTGAAAAGTGCGAACGACTTGATAGACGAAAGTGTAACCTTTGACACCCAACCGCACACACTGTAACATATTGAATACATATACTGTAACACATACTGTAACATTTTTTTCGTACAATACCAACCAAATTTTACTTGATTCGAAGTTAATGACCGTTTTCATGCTCGGGTGTTGATAGGTAACTGTATCAGCCCACAGTCAATTCTGGGCATAAACTAGCATTCAGTAATGTCGTATATTTTCGGTTTTTCTCAAATACGTATGTGGTCACAAGAAGAAATCAGTCTATGTATCGAGATCACTTTAGTCACCGATGAATGCGTTTCTCAAGCCTCGGCCAGTTTCATGGGTTCTTCTTCGAATTCAACGTTTGATTCCGAATCTGAATATTCGAAATCATTGTTTCAGACATTTCGACATCTTTATCAGTGACTAAATAGTGGCCTGCTATTTTCTGCTTCACATATAAATAATAACCACTCAATCGAATTGCTTCGACATAAATGGCAAACTGGTGATTGGGTATCAACTCATAGTTATGTAATCACTGACAAAGGTTTCACGCTTCAAAATGTCAGAATTTAAAAGCGTTGACTCTCTTCACAAATAGGACATGTAATGTAAAATATGATGTACATGTATACCTGTCTCTGTTTCTGTTCGAATTGTGCACATTTCATACGGTGGTGGTTTGGCTGCCTGACGTTTTGCACGCGCTTGCTGATGTTTCACGATCAAGGGCCAGCGGGCTCGCGCGCGTCGTCGCATCTCCTCTCTGCGACCGTCGTGTTTCGATATCGAAGGTGTGATGACTCGAGGGGACTGCAGCTGTGGCATCAGGCACAGATGGGCCGATAGCAGGAAGGCCATCAGCAGCTGGAAATGTGAATATGTCTTGTGAAACATCACCTATGTTGTTTGTTTGATCCCCATGTAGAAGACCGAATATTTTGTCTGAAAGCAATTCTAGATTAGTCACAGGCACCCAACAGTTAGGCGGCCTTCACAATGCATGCGGGTTGCGGGTTGCGGGCCGAGGTAATGCGGGCCCGCAAAAATTGAATCCGCACTAGGTTTCACAATGCAATGTGCGGGTTGCGGGCCAGAAGTTCTAATTGAAGCAAACCCGCAACCCGCAGTTCCTTGCCCGCATGCGGGTGCATTGTGAAACCAAAAAAATGCGGGTTCCGGGCGAATAAGAGGAGTTTAGGAAACGTGACAAAGAATAACATTCATGAGCTTTTCTTTGTCAATACTGACTTCGAAAAACATGTTTAGGTACTGGTCGCACAAAAAGTTTACAAAAATTGGTCAAATTTTTTTTCCTGAATCCTGAAGCAGGAAAGTGACAGGGCAGTGACGTTGCGTTGCGCGATCGCACACAAGGCATGCAGTCTACAAAATGTTTCAGACCCGCAGCTTTCGTGCTCAGCTTTCCAAACAACTGAAAACAACGAGAATCTGCAATCCCATTGTGTCCAAAACGGAGTGCACGTGTTTATATGTATAGGCAATCCATCGGCTCATGGCACTTTTATACACAGCGCGCATGCAGCAGCACACGCCATTTTCTAAACAAGATGTGCACTTTGGGCGAGTGCCATACTTTGATGGCCGACTTTTAAAATTACCTGGTTTTCATAAGCTGCTTGACATAACACATCTCTGCACTGTCGCAAAATTTGGGGATGTTTCAACGGATAGCTGCCGAAAAGTAGATGCACTCATTGACGGCAGTAATTTAGCGTGCAGCCTGTGTGTGTGGAGTGCCATGAGCTGGCGGATTGCCTATAGGTGCTCTTCTGGTTTATTTTCAGGTGAAAATGATTTGTGAGAGTCACAAATAGCACAGCGGTTAAGAATGACTGAATGTGAAAATTAGGAATGATTTGATGAATTCTTATGTGGTCATTGTGCGACCAATATCTACTATTGAGTTTTAATATCGTGTACTGATTTTAAGACGACCAACAAATACCGATTATATTGTCCTTGTCTGGAGACCACCGAAGTTACATGTATAAAGCGGCCATCAAAGTATAACACTAGTTCAAAGTGGCGTGTGCTGCTGGATGCGCTGCGTGTATAAAAAGTGCCATGAGCCGATGGATTGCCTATACATATAAACACGTGCACTCCGTTTTGGACACAATGGTATTGCAGATTCTCGTTGTTTTCAGTTGTTTGGAAAGCTGAGCACGAAAGTTTCAGAAGAAATCTGTACAAATTTAGCATGCAAATTGATTGCGCAAATAAAGATAAGCGTGTTATGCTTGGCACATTGTTCTTGGAATTCTGCAACATCGAAAACACATAGAGAGTCGAAAACTTGTGCTCTCTGAGCAATGGGTCAACAAAAATCAACCATCCGAGCATGCGCTGAGGACCCAAACCCGCAAAAAAATAGGATCAGTTCTAATCGAGAATGCGGTTGCGGGCCATTTGGCCCGCAACCCGCAACCCGCACGCTGCTATGTGAAGGACACTCTGCGTGCGGGTTGCGGGTTGCGGGCCGGGCTCGGCCCGCAATCCGCGACCCGCAACCCGCATTTCTTGTGTCTTCACAATGCACAGTGCGGGTTGCGGGCCGATGTGGCCCGCAACCCGCAACCCGCATGCATTGTGAAGGCCGCCTTATCAACCAGAAATTTCACGACGAAAATCGTGACGGTCAGCGCGAAGAACAGAACGGCGACGCCGACCAATTGGAGCAAGTCAGGCAGCGACGGGTACTCTGATCGGGTTTGACACTGAAACAATAATGGATGAAAATAGTAAACGAATGATGAGAAACTCCCAACCTGGATCGGTGGTTTGGATTGTGGTTTCGGGAACGGAGACGGTGCGGCCTGAATCAGCAAGGACACCAATTAGGTTGAGGTCTAAACTTTCTGTAATCGAATGCGTCACAGGTATGTACGTATGTACCTGTTCGGTTTGTGTGGCCTGGTCTTTGGTGCCAATCACAACCACGGGGATACGTCGACGACGGGCGCGGGTACCTGCAACTATATATTGTTGTTGAAACATCTATTATCTTGCCGTTTTGTCCTGTCATGCGCACAGATGGGGGGTGCCCGTTTTACACTCTTGTGAACCATCATCGTTGCCTTTGCAGTCACTGGCAGCGAACGTCCCAACCTTTCTGTTTCTTTTTTGTCGTTTCATTTTTCGTATTTTGTTTGTTGTTGTTCTTGGTTCCTTCTGCATTCGTTTGGTTGTTTGCGCTCTTTTCATCACCCGACATGATGATTGCCCTTGTACACTTGAATTTTTGGAAATTTAGAATTTGGGATGTTAGCGCAGTGGGAAATGAAACAAACAAAACGAAAAGCAATAGTTTGATCTTGTTCTATTGACAACAAACTGCAGCTGCCTCACATTACTGTAAAGGCAAACTACACCAACACGAGCCCATTTCGAGGGCGGCGTGTTTCCAAAATGAAAAAAAAGGGAAAATACCCTCCCCCTTTTGGGGTCCTCCAACGGGAAACATCCCCAAAACCAGCGCCCACGAAGGAATGCTCCACCGTCCCCCCGGCGGGGAAAAGAACACAGGAGGTGGTGTACCCCCTACTTGTTGTCTTGAGATCACAAGTTGCATGCGCTTGCTTGAAATATAGGTATGGACAACTAAATAAATACCACAAGGCGCGTTTTATTTTCTAACCTCGATAAAGTTTATTTTGCAAGACATAAAGTACAATACAAATCAAAAGACCAAGGCTTTCAAATGTCATCATGATGTTTTACAATTTCTTCACGTGCCCAATGAATACGTTGCAACTGGGCAGATGTGATGCACGTCATCTACGCAGTTGCCGAAGAACGGGATACAGCAGCAACTGAAACATCAGCCAGTCTGTTTCAGGTAATGTGATCAACTTATTTTGACAATGCAGCCATCAATTAGAAAGTTTGACAAAATACCGAGTCCATGGTGGCAGTAGTAATAGTACTTTATTTCGTTTCAGACACGAAAAGGGTAAACATCAACAACCGCGCGAGGCGTGACAGTAACTATGAATACCTTGGTTTTTACAATTTAGCCGGCACCAATTACATAAAGAGTTGGTGTCAGGTTGTCTTGCGCCATATCTTGAGGTCACACCCAACAAAACCGCGATTCAAATACTTTCATGGGGACAAAACAATCGTGCAAACTCTTTCTGACTGCCCGTGTAAAAATGGGCTCCCCACTATCCACCAGAACCCCGTCAGTGTGGATGCACGAAATTGCCACAAACGCAAAACGAATTGAACAGTTTACAGTTTAGCAACATTTCTTCACGATAAAACGGTGGGGACCGCCGAATGCTGTAACTCATTTCCTCTCATGAAATATTTACACACGGATGACCAAAAGAGGTTGGCACACGGTTCACAAACGAAGGATCTTAAAAGAACTTGCCCAACGAAAAACAGTGCAAAGACGAACACCCAAAATAGCGTGCCATGTTCGTAGTTGACCGTTGTCATCACATCTGCATGACAATTGGGACAGTTGACACGTTGAGGTCTTGACAACAAAATCGGGGTCTGGTACGGTGGGGGGGGCATTGTGTCCATTTTGGAGGGATTCGGGGCTATTAGTACTTGTCAAAGGGTAATTTACAGTTTAGATTATCATTTTTGCTACTCCCGCGCTATGAGAACGACCACCATTTACAACCAGGCTGCTTTTTATGTCGGCTGTCTTGAGAGCAGCTGATTCAATACCAAACGAAGTCTAAACATGATCGGCTTGATGTTTCGTTCAAAAGATAGTCAAAATGTGATGGCTGATGCTTTCAACTTTATACTCGTTCCTGAAAATTTGTTATTGTCTGTGCAAACAATCAATCGACATTAAAGATCGGTTTCTATTGTGACTGCCTGGCAGCAGCACCGTCAAAAATTGGTGACTGCCCGTTTTGTCAGCTCGTTAACAGAGCAAGAACAGTGGACGGCAGGCGCGTTGACGGACAAGCGCGGAACAGACAATCACCACAAGCAATCACTGCCTTGCCGGGCACTTCTGTGTGATGGTGATTTCCCCGGATTTTGACTTCTATTTTATACTTTTGATACTTAAGTCAGAAGTATGTATAAACAGACCTTAAAGACTATAACTGAAGTAGCTGTATTCTTCAAAATATGGACAACATATGCACGGGATTGTAATGGAGATACAGTAAGTGGTATTCCACAATAGCACGAAGCGAAAACTGAAACCTGCTACCAAATGATTGACGAAAGTCTAATGGATCAATACGGTATCCCTGAATGCCTCTCAGTTCAACAACACCGTTTATGCACACCCAATGCTGTTCGACAACTTGGACACGAATGTTGAATGTCCTTGATCGGATTCAGGATGTAACTGCTGAACACGCAACCGCCTCCGAACACCAACAGCAAAATGCACCTGCAATTAGTTGGACTACATTTCATTAATTGATTTTCTCTTATTTTGTTTCAAGGAAAAACGCAGGGCCAGTATCAAACTGAATGGTGATCCAGCCGGATTTGTCTTGGTCCACGTGACGTTTTCTATTTGAGACGGACAATTCACTGAATCTACTGTTGCCACGCATTTCACATCCAGCGCGCCGCATGGCATGGTGAACCGTTTTTAGCAACTTTACAATGGTCAAGGTTAGGAGCTCCGGTGAAATTAGAAATATCCAATATACGGACAACTCCCCCTACCAAAAGCAGATTCGATCCGGATCACATACGTAGACGCATGATACATGGCTTCAATGATAAAAATACTCACAGGGCACACATGAATATCCCAAGCGTTATGCACAAACAGCCTGGTATATAAGTCAGCTTGGTCTGGATTTGTAGATTGCACTGAGGACAAATCATTTGAACAGGTTTGGTCCTGAATTCCACAGCCTGGCTGGCTGATGTTTCAGATTGAACCGTAAATGGAGTGAATCCGGCGATTGTGTGGGTGGTGTAACCCGGATCGGCCTGACCCCCTTCCATGTCAGGGTTTTCATCGTTTTTGACGGCAGTGGTCATTTTTGTTGGTACAAGTAGGCCTGTTACACATATAGCTTTTAGCTTGAATGAGGCAGTCAAAAATGTCAGACAGAATGGTGAACTGAGTTTCACACCAATGGAAGTGATGTAAACGCACATTTTGTAAACCCGATTTGTCAACACAGGCACAATGTGTGTGTAATGGCTTGCTTTTCGATTGATAAACATTGATAACGCGCGCTTGGGGAATTATGAACGGGAAAGGCAGTGGGAAGGGCGGCAAAAGTCGGCGAAAGCTCGGCGGCAGCAAAAAACAAAAACAGCAAACGGGAAGTTGGGGCGCGAAGGGACGCACCACCACGACCGTCGCCGACCCACCCAACGACCACACCACTTTATAACCTCTAATTTTTCTCGCCCACATTTTTGTCATTAACTTGATTATGAGTTTTGATAAACTTTAGTGTGCTGGTTTTCAGCAAAAAAAGTGAAGAGCGATTGCACCATCCTTTCAAGTGTCTTATTATTGTTGATGCAAAACAATGTAGTGATACACAACGTTTCGCGTGACGTTTCTTTCTTCGTTTGCGTCACGGGCCGGTTTACAACCAAGTACACATCCA
>JASAMV010007159.1:0-59693 GCA_030248065.1 Rhynchonema sp. JSB1_4
AGCTAATTTTTTCATTCAAGAGGGCTTTGGCAGAAGATGTTTTGTGAATGGTGCTATCCGACTTGAAGGTACTTCGACCAATCACGTCAGATCTGTCGTGCGTTCAAATACGGTGGCTGTGGCGGCAATGGTAATAGATTCCCCACCTACCACAGATGCAAGAGGGAGTGCGTGATGAAAAGTAAGGGGCAAAGCTTTATGTTTGCCTACGTACCTCATGAGGTTCTCAAAATAGTTCTTAAAATCAGTGAAAATTGAAAGTCCCATCGACTTCATAAAAAAATAATAAAATTTTAGAAGTTAAAATCCGGCACTCGCATCACACGGTCGTGAAATCGGGTGTGGTCGGCAAAGTGATTGACGCACTCCAAGTTAATGCACTCAGAGCAGTCAAACAAAGCGCGACTGATGGAGCAAAGAAAACGTTCGAAGGTGCGTGTCCTGTTTGCTGTCCAAAAAATTAGCTCGAATTTTCCAATCTCTATGCCACGCAGGAATCGCCTCCATCCCTGAAGAACCCGAGGTCGGTATTTTGATCAACGACAGTGCAAAAGGAATTGAGATCTTGGAAGAAGAAGAGTGATGGAAAAATGGAAATGCATTCAGATCTTTCTTAGTGTGTTTGATTGATTGGTATAGTCTGACATCAAGTGTTTGCTACAAACTTGGAACCCGACGTTTTGTATTTTTCATCAACAGTAGTATGATCCAAAATTTAAAAATCGTGCGTTGTTTTTATTGTTGGTTCTCATATTTCAATGCATATTTGCAAAAATTGAGTAAAAGCAATAGAATTCGGGTGACAAACCGTTGGGACAGGCCTTTTTTAATTCTTTGGCGCACGAAATGCAATAATTCCATCAAAGCTGGGTGACTATATTCCGCCAAATTCAGTACCGCGTCCGGCAGCTCAAATCGACAACTAACTGTGACTGCCGCACAGAGTTGTAGATTCGCAACACTTTGTTCGCACATTTGGTTGCATCATAAAAATACCACGGTCAGGTGGCTATTGTTGATATGCAGATCAAAATGCAGTTGATGTACATACTTCTGGGTTTATCCAGAGTGTTCTCGAAGACACGCTGGCAATCAGAAATAATTTACATATTTTGACATCATTATGATATCATGTGATCTTCCTTCATCGAGGTCCGGTCTTATGTGGTCAACATCAAACAGAATGCTCAATTTTTTCCAAGGTAATGGAAATTGACGTATGTAGCGCCTGTTCAATGCTCAAAACGTGCAATCCCATAAACACAACAACTTGGAAAATTGAACCTGATCAATCAACAAGCCATACGCGGAGGTATGGCTCTCTACCGTAGACCCTAGCCTGCACGCAACGTCATTCAAAAGTTGTTCGCTCATGGACACTGTTTTTATGGTTGTTTACGGTTGTCGTACGAGTTTTTCCACATGTTCTCGCGAACAAATCGTTTATTATTATTTCGTTGTTAATTTCTCTTGCACACCGTTTTGCAGTGTGCAGTTCATGTTTCACCAGCGAAAGCAAATTCGAAAACGTTCCGAACCGGTTCGCTCTTTTCTACGACAGTCATTTATGCACCACCACAAATGAAAGTACGCTTGCGTTAGGTACAAATTTACATGCCTGTCGTCTACGCTGTTGTCTAACAACCGTTGTAAATAAGTTCCCTTCTCCGTTGTATGCGCGCACTTGGTGTCATGCCCATTTCGTTTTCGATTTCATGCATCTTCTCGGTATCTACAGTATGCATGCATACAGTCATAGTCAAGTTTAAGTGCGGACATGTACTTGGTGCGTATCACTATAATTGATCTAACCAAGTACATTTTACACGAACGTGTTTTCTACATGCACCTACCATCATCATGTGACTTGTGCGGGCTTGGGGGACCGCTTACTTCGCTGATCATAATCGCATGTATACCTACATGCACACAATATTGGTGCTACATGCATGTGCCACACAACTGTGCACACTGTTGCCTGCTGTTGCTCTCTACGTGTGTCCTCAAATCACGGTGCCGACCCGTTCATGTTTTAGCCTCAATACATGGGATATCACTCGGTGTGCCTGATTTTCAAGGCCGACCCTGACCTTGTGTTCCAGACCCAAAACTTGTTTGTGACCAACTTGGCCTTGTTAGATCAGGGACCATGTCTATCCCATAGATCCCTCCGACATGTCTACATCCGTGGTTGTTGTATCACACATAGTGCACTGCATCTGATGTCATTACGTGCGTGTTGTGTATCGAACAGGCAGCGTATGTGTACCTTTGTGATGTTAGGTATGTACATAGGTGCACCTATAGCCGGCATCCCGCACTATGTTGTTGTGTTGTGCAGTCACCACCACCACAGTGTGTGTGCACACATCAAAGTGTTGGTTGTTGTGCGTCGGATATATCTGGCTCGACTATGGGTATTGCAAGTTGTAGCAGATATCTGCTGTCACGTCGTGGTCGTGCGTTCGTACAGCAAAACGTCTTGCAAATCATATATTGGTGTCAAATCCGCAGATATATACCTATGTATGTATACCTATACAGCCAACGGATTGCTTGGACACGCAGACTCGTGTAAAACTTTTGCCGCATCCCACCCCCAAACTGTTCCGCCAGATGACATTGTTATGATATGCAACCGAAATAACGGTCCACTTGAATTATGGAAATTTACGAAAACGTACATATCATATAAACTGCAATTGAGTACATCCGCGCGAAAACCGCACAAGTTATCGTTTCTAATATTGCGATGCCGTCCTGTGTCATTTTTAGCTCAGCGTCTTGTCCTGGTAACCATACCCATTTCTTCCGCTCTCCTGCACTTGAGTTGCATCTTTAAATCATACTGAATTCACACTAAATACTATAAACGCAAACTTACGCATATTGATTTGACTGTGAAGGTTACTAGATATTTTACATCCAATGCGTTCAATTCAAAAGTTTCAGAACTTGGAGCAGTATTTGCTTCTCATCTTGCGTAGTACATCGGCGGATGGAAATGTGTGGCTTCCTTCTGGACTGTAATTTTACAATTTTAAGGCTTTGATAGCTGCAGTTTTGGTCAGGATCGACGAACGAATTTTTGCAAAACCTGCAGTTCAGTGCTTCTCATGTTGAAAAAAACTCGCTGCGTTCCATGTTTTTTTAAAACGTATGACTTTACATTCCTTATGGTTTATGGTTGTTTGGTGCTTGAATAAGCCAAACAAACCATTCAGCTCTTTCTCCATCTACGTTCGCTTGTGATGCTAAATCACCACAAATGTGCATGGCTGTACAATCCGTGAGTGAAACATACATACGCTGGGTTTGTGCACTTCGTATGTTTTGTAGAGACGTTTGTTTGCACTGTACACAAAACAGATATATAATCAGCAGAACACCCGTATTATTATCAGCATTGTTATTCTCCTGCTTCGTTGTTGTTATGTTGCCTTATTTTGTGCACCACAACCTCCTCCATCTTAAACATGCGTTCTTTCGTATTTTATATCCGTTGTATTCTTGGCGCTTTGCAAACCTCACCGTTGCTATTCTTGATATTTCGTTTTTTGTGTTTGGTTAGTTCGCAATTTCTTTCCTGTTGCCCTCAAACATCCGCTTTTTTCAGCGGATTTCAGTAATTTTCAGGTGTTTGTTGCATGCGTTTGACACAAATCTCGCGGTCGCATGCTGTTTTTTTATTCATCATCCTTCAGAGTCTTGTGGGCATTTGTGCCTTGTGCGTTGTGTGTGTGTTCAATCAAAGCAAACCTCCAGTACGCTGCTCTTTTACAAAAAAAAGCAATAATATGATGCAGAGAAGTGCGAGTAGAATTTGATCAACACCAGTTCCTCACCGCCCACGGCACGATACACCGTCTGGTCGCATGCTTGTTGTTTCAAAACAGTTTGTCATGTGCAATGTTGTTCTAGTTGTTGTTTTCAAGAAAACGCCTGTAAACAGCATGTCGAGTGACATACAACTACAAACAAAGGTTACAACCCGAAAAAGTCATGTGAAAGTGCATGTCACTGCGGAACGCACGAAAAAAGTGCCAAATGGGCCTGTATTTATTGAGCATAATTAACACCACCCACAAATTTAGCTTGTCATTGCATATAGTCCGGGGGCTCTGTTCTGTGTTTTTGACGCTCATAATAAAGCTTGCATGTGCGGTGTTCATATAAAACTGGTTGCCATGGTTGTTTTGCGATGCTGGTGTCGTATTATTATCAATTGAATATGCACGTGCTTTTTCTTGTTTTTAAGCTCGGTTTTTGCCAAGTCGATGTTTCCTCGATGATATCTGAGTGAAACATCAGCTAGCCAGTTTCAGCCGCGCAAAGCAATGGACGACGGCATAACGCCTTGGCGAGGGGCGTGCTACAGTCCCGACCGCCGAAAACGGGCCCCGTTGAGGTCGAGGTCCGACTGCAGCAGGCAACAATGCAACATTACGGGTCATGTATTTCTACAATTCTGTCTAATTCTATGTTTATCCCATTTCATCGTGCCACAAGCAGACGCTGTCAACCCACAAGCACTGCTCACACGTTAGTGTACTGATTTTGCTTTTTTTCTATCGAGATATTTTAATTTTATTGACGTATATTTTGAAGTTTTCTGAAAAGATGGGAGTTGCATTGTGACTTGTAATTTACACTGCCAAAGCTAGCTATTAATTTTGCCGCTGAAAAGCAAGCCAAATAACTGCATTCGGTGCTCCCCTATACTGCGTTGCATACCTATAACGGTGTGTTTAGGTAGTGACGTGCATTTGTCATTATGTTTTGTGGTGCTGCAGCCATGGTATAAAATCCCGAGTCCGTTTTTGTCCAAAAGTAATAAGATACGTCGATATGTGCATCATAATATTATTTTTATGTAAAACGACATCACTCAGCGCAATATAAGCATCAATTGAACACAATAAAGTGTAAATGTACAGTCAGTAAACTTTGAGGTCAACAAAAACCAGATTGTTAGCACTTGGGATTTAGAGAACCGTACATAAGGTGTACCTGCGTCAACACTGAATGTCAGGCTCAAGAATTTCGCTTAAGTTGGGGTGAGCTTGTTTTCTCAGTGTGAACAAAAAAGAGGAAAAAATTAGCCGTGCATTAAGTAAAGCAATGTCATGCCTCATACAATAGCATGTTTTTAAACATGCTGGGATCCGCCAAGCTCAGATCCATCCCATGACTAAACTAAAGTAATTTGTCAAAAAATCATCATTTTTGCGCAAACACCCCCTCTCCTGGCCGAATCCCGTGTCCTCCAGCTTTGCACGTCACGGTTGGATGGTTATGGTTGTCGGTCGTGTCGGATCTACCAAAGTGTGATCGACACTAAATGCTGGATGGGTGGGGGGATCAATCAGTCCCTCTGTATAGATGCTGCTTGTGTGTGTGTTTGTTTACATTCTTGGCGCACAAAACAGCTATACTGTATGTACAGTATGCATAACTATGGACAGTGCGTATGACAACAGAAGCCTCAATAGCAAACTGTACGTACAGGTACATATATCTGTTGATGCAGCATGATTACAGACATATGATTGATGAGGGAAAATATGCCGTGCACGGTAGTTCCAGCCAATAAACATACACGGGCCGTCGGACCGGTCTCAGCTTGGTCAAATTACATTTTGTTACTTTTAAACAATACTGATCTGCAATTTTTGCACTGCTCGGAATTTCTGCCGTCACCGACATCTCTTATAACATCCTAACTCAAAAAATCTCAATCATGCAACGCCCTGCAGTAACCTGCAGTAACACAGAAAACGAGCGAGACAACCGCCGCACAGAAGCACCCATACATTTGTGAAACATCACATGGTAGTATCATTACAATTGTCCCCATTTTTCAGCGCCACCCCCGGGCGGCCGTCTGACGGTGAACCTTCGACCGACGGGTGAGTGTAACGAGAACGAGTTTCGATGCAACAAGGGCAGATGCATACCACAGACGTGGCGATGTGATAACGGGGCTGACTGTCCGGATGGAGAGGACGAGGAGAAATGCCGTGAGTGACACTATTTGCGATTGGGACTGTATGTGGGCTACGCAGATCTTGGTGTTTGAAGTGCTCAATGTTCTCTCTTTGCTGCTGTATGTAGTACTCTGTAACGCGTGCCACACCTTTATCAAATCATGTTACCCGAGATGTGTGCTTTGTGAGGTCGTGGCTCAAAACAGTTTAGGATTTGTACTCCATTTCGGCGGCATGTGGTGCTTTGAGAAGTGTGTTTTCACCCAACGGTTGCAAAATCAGCTTGATAAGAAGCGTGCTGCATTAGTGTTTCTCATGTTGGTATACGGTAACTGTCAACAACGGCACTCATTTATCTTTTGCCCAACCCACGCATTTTTTGTCATCTTTCTGGCAAAAAAACAACGCCACAAATACATAGCCATAATCAAAGGTTGTTGGAATTTTGAAATCAATCTATTACGTTCGTTCTGAAACCGATCAAAGTCAATGAAATGTCTTTCATGTGCCTTGGTTGCCGCTAATGAATTTCATGTCACACAGTCAACATTAGTTGTTGACAAAATGTCCGTTTTGCGGCCTGCTGTGGTGTTTACCAGCAACCTTGCAGTGATCTAACTTGCAGATAAGAAAGCATGGCAGGTTACAAACATGTAGCAGTTTGCTGTTCTACCGCGCTCACATTTTGCAATGACGCACACTAGGTACATACGTACATACCAGGGCATGTAAAACGAGGAAATCACGGTAACTAAACTGTTTTCAATCACGCATTTTCATGCATGTTGCTTGCTACAGTATCAGAGCAGTATCGCTATGGTGCGGTCAATGTGGTGGAGTGGAACTAGACATTTTCAGTGAAGAATGAGTTTTTTCTGCGTGTTGAGAGTTTTTCATGATAAATTTCAAATTTTCTGCATGCATCCAGCCCTCCACCGTTTTATTGGCGTGAAGTTACGGGTGGTATACATAATAATATACAAAGTGCGAAATTTAGGGAAACTTCCCTGCAAGTGAATACCTGCATGTGTACATGGCAACATAAGTTAGTGGAAGTTGACTATTTTGCACAACGTGGGGCTGTAGGCTGGAGCAGGCGAATAAAAATATTTATGCGAGTTTCACTGCCGCATGCATGTACAGTATAGAACGGGGGAAACACGCGTTTTTCTGATTCATTAGCGTGTAAACGGCCACACTGCATGGACCACAAAATTATTCTTACAGCCACTTTCTCGACCAGACTGGGGTGGGGAACAGTCTTGCTTGAAAAGTTTGTGAAGTCACGTTTCTTTTGTTCGTTGATGTTTCATGAATTTTTGAAAGAAACGTACCATGGAGGGTACAATGACGCACAGGGTGTATGTAAACTTTATGGACAATAATATCAAAAATAGACACGCCCGTTGTAACAACGGCGTATTATTGTGTTGTGCAATTATCAGGTTGGGGATGGGTATTGTGTGTGTGTGTGCCATGTCCATGCGCCCTAATGTTATTGTAACGCATTTGCTGGCAAGTTCACATGTTACGTTGTACCATAATCAGGTTTGTGCGGTTGGTGATCATAATGCGTGGAGGGCGGTTTAGTGAATCGTAAATACATTGAACAACGGGATTGTACTATACTCCCAACACTTATCATACAACGACGAAAACACACGCATGACCTCATGCGCATGGCACACCAGTTGTGCATTGGGGGTTAGTGACAGATTTGATATGGTTTGTTGCACACACACACACACACATACATATGTAACAAGTTTACGCTTTTGTGAATAATCCGCTCAAATTCAACAAACTCCCACGGAGACTCGGCGTGGAAATTTGCCAGGAACTTGACAGTTCAACAAAAAAATTAATTACCGCCGTTGATGTCACAAAAACTACCTACATACAGTACCAGCTGCAATTCGAGGCGATCCTGAGGCGGCGCAGGCTCAGCCTGCAGGCGCCTGCAGACTCCGCTTGGCCCTCCGCTGGTTTCTTTTCTTAACTTGTGCAGGCCAGCATGCAGGCGCCTGCAGGCTGAGCCTGCGCCGCCTCAGGATCGTCTAGAATTGCAGCTGGCACTGTAGTTTTTGTAACAACGTCCTGGGCAAGTGAAAGTGCGGCGAGCGATGATAATAGGGATACATAATAAGTGTTTGATTCCGCCGAAACAACGTCTAATCTTAATCTTCCTTCATTCGTTGTGGGTGGCTGCACGTCTGTGTTCATGATCGCTGTGAACAAGTAGATGCTGTGTGGATCTGAAGTTCCTTTTCCCACCGTTCGTGTTCTTGGAAGTAGTACCTAGACTTGTCCGTCACCCTGTAACTACCTAAATGGTGCTGTTTATGTTTTGTTCGTCGTAGATTAACGGGGCGATGAAAATGTTCCGTTCAACGTTTACACGGGCAATATACGATATTATATTGGAAAAACTACCCGCATGTTCACAACCGCCGGGGATATACATAACATGACTTTGCCACAACCCACACCTGCGAACATTTACAACCTGCACACTAACATGGGTGCAGAACAACTGCGAAATGACACAACTTGACTATATTGCAGCAGTGAGAAAAATCAGATTTTGCAAGTTTATGCACATTTATACCGCGAATAAAGAAAAACGACGATGTAAACATTTTATGCGTACTTATACTAGCGCCAATGGCAGCTGCAAATTTGTATTTTGCATGAGTTGGTTAGAGAGAGAGAGAGTGCGTTGTGTAGTTGGTTATGCCCGAGTCAAGGTTACGTCATGCACTAACATGGCCAGTTGATGTTTTAGTTCCGGGCTAGAACGTCGAACTTGAGAGGTGCACCAAGCGGAGAAACATTCCTAGAAGTCAAATTCAAAATATTATACAAGATATTCAAACGAGATTCGGGCTCGTTTTGCCGGCGCGACCACACGTTTTATTTCTGTAGTCGGTGAATGCCCACATTGCACCGTATGATGGAGGGATGTCATATGCGGAAAATAGATCAGTTTGTAGGTGTGGGTTGTGAAAGCGCTTCGGGTCGAGTCATACTGGGCGAACGAAAGCAATATTTGTGCAAATGGTGGTTAGCGATCTGTAGCTCACAGTTTTGGAAGGGAGTGTGAGTAAGTGAAAGAGCTACTAATGTAAATCCACAGTGCAACTTACATTATTTGCCTGCAAAGCAATTGGTTGTGATAATTTCCTTTTCAAAACATTTTCCCATACATACATTACATAGAAGCAAACAATTAGAATCCGGGTTGACGCAACACAAATTGATTACACTCTAAAACAGTCTCGCGTCTAAACAGTCTGGATCAACACTCTCTCAAGTTGTTCGTAATTGCAGCGCATCCCGGTTGCAAGGAGGATCAATGGCGTTGTGATCGCTACAAATGGAATGCCACATCGTGCATTGATGACTACAAACGATGCGATGCGGTAGTGGATTGTCACGATGGGTCGGACGAAGAAAATTGCCGTCAGTTTTGCATTCGCACTGACGATGACCTGGTGCACCGTCTGCGAAGGCAGGTCGAAACGGGCAGCCAAAAAGCACATATTAGTGCTGTACAATTCACATGACGTTTCGTTATGTTGGATCATGTGGATTTTCGTTTTCCCGTTTCGCCCTGTTTTTGCAGACGTCGCGGTGCACCACCTCATCATCAGTCCGCTTATGCGGCGTTAGATGGTTGATACTAAAACCAGCGGTAACGCAGTGCTGAACACACACCCAAACGACATAAAGCTGAAACTTTGGGTAATTACGTATACATAGATTATATCAAACGCTGATGGTTGTGGTGGTTTACACTGCACTTCCAAATGCTGTACCTATGTATCTATCCATCAATGAATTATCACGAAAACCAATCAATCAACTAATCTACTGATCATTTTTCAGTCAATCAATATTTGCAGCAATACCCAACTGTTCCGGCGACAACGTGTTCAAATGCGACAACGAAAAGAAATGTTTCAACGCGACTCAGAAGTGCGACGGTTATGTGGACTGTCGGGATGAAACAGATGAAAACAGTTGTGGTCGGTGATTTAGATTTGCTAATGTGTTCAGGTTGACATTGTGATTGCTAGCATGCTATCAATTTTTTCAGGCAGTGACGTGACGCCGTGTTATCTGAACCAGTTCCGATGCGCCGACAAGAAGCAATGTATACAGAAGGCGTGGAAATGCGATGGGTCACACGACTGTACGGACAAATCGGACGAACCGGAGGACTGCGGTCGGTCGGGTTTTTTTTTAAAGTTTAAAGTTTAACGTTTGAAAGAGAATTGCTTATTTTTTAAGGCTTTGAAATTTGAAGTTCACCTGCTCACAACCTGGTGTTTCAGTGTACAAGACGTGCGCCGACAACGAATTCCAGTGTGGCAACAAACGTTGTCAGCCGATGAAGTACAAGTGCGATTATTACGACGACTGTGGCGATGGCAGCGATGAAAAGTTCGCTATAATCGAAATTTCCTTTTTTGAAAGCACAGGGTATACCTTCCAGTCATGTCATCCTTGTCGTGATAATTTCTGAATGGTATATTTTGGATCGCAGTCATTAAACGTCACAATTAGTATAATCAGTATTTTTAGTATGAGCAGAAGCATTGGAACCAGGATCAATTTAGAAAGAGGGTATGCATGGATCGTAGTGTGCTATAATCATACCTGGATAAGCAAAGTAAAAAGTCGAAACTTTTTGTGAAATATCACAATTTTGTTTCAAAATTATATGTAACTCAACAGGAACTGCGGCGAGTACCACTGCCCACCGAATCAGTTCTACTGCCCCGGTTCGGGTCATTGTATCGATAACGCTAAAGTGTGTGACAACAACAATGATTGCGAAGATGGAGCCGACGAAAAGGAATGCAGTGCGTTTATACTATATACTGATTTTCTCTTCTTTTACTTTACCAAGTGGTATACCTACTTTGAAACATCATCATACCTGCGCGCAGGTCAATCGCTGTGCCCGAGTAAGAATTGCCAATACAAATGCATCAAGTCACCACACGGTGGAAAGTGCATTTGTCCCGATGGATACAAACCGGATCCGATGAAAGGACAGATCTGTATCGGTAAGCAAGCTGATGTTTCGATTTCTGTGAAAGTTTTGTTCCACACCATGATGTGTGTCCGATTTTAGACGAGGACGAGTGTGCCGAATGGGGAAATTGCGACCAACTGTGCACAAACAAACATCCGGGCTTCGAGTGCGGCTGTCAGGGCGCCTGTTATTTCAAGGCCAACTCAAGTGAACCGACGACGTCGTCCTTCAAAAAGGGCTACTGTCTGTCGGAGAACCAGGACATGATGCAACTCTTCGTGGCCAGACGCGAATCGCTCTTCAGACTCAATCCACGCACCAAAGAAGGTGGGAACACTGGCAACCTGATCTGCTGGGCTGATGTTTCACAGAGGCGAATGTACCCATTGGTGATAATGTTTGACTTCAGTGACCCGTCTTGCATTCGGCCAGTTTATCTACGGCGTCGACTACGACTACCGACAGCAGTGGTTCTTCTACACCGAACGCATCACACATTCGATATTCAAGATCAAGATCAATGAAAAGGTTTGGTTCGCCGACGCATTAGTATTATTTTTCGTTATTTTATCAACTAAAAATTACTTGTGAAAGCGCGATGAGCCTGGTTTTCAGGGCGAGTTCAAAGACAACACGCTAAAGAAGCTGCCGTTGGAGGGTTTGGTCTATCCGCGAAACATCGCCGTTGATTGGATATCGCACAAACTCTACATCGTTGAGACCGGCGCGCGCCGAATCGATATTGCCAGTTATGACGGTCGGTTGTTAAAATATCATTTTTTTAATTAGTTCGATTTCTGCCAAAATCAACTCTAAAAATTCATGCAGGCACACTCTCGCAGACCGTAATCTCCGACGATCTATCGCTGCCTATCGATGTCGCACTTGACCCGATTCGCGGGTATGCTTGATCTGTTGTTCAGTGCCTAAAGCGCTTGTATTGCAACGTAGTGCTATGCTACAAAGCATGACATCGATTTTACAAAAAATAATTTTTGAATGTCGTATGAACGAGTGTTTGTTGCATTTTTTCAGTGTGATGTTCTTCACGGACGAAGGCAAACTTGAGACAGCTGCAATGGACGGAGCCGATCGCAAAGTGCTGCTGTCGGAGCATCTCTACCAACTGTCCAGTGTTGCGCTGGATATACCTGCAATGAGGGTGTACTTTTGTGATCCGAAATCTGATCGAATTGAAACCGTCAAATATGATGGATCGGATCGCAGAATTGTTAGTTCATTCACCTTCTTGTCGCGTTTGGAGCTGCAGCCGGTTCGAATTGTGCACTATCGCCCTGACGATGACCTATTGCACCATGTGGATGTAGGTCGAAGCGAACTATCTTAACCAAATCTTAACTTTAACATTAACACAAACGTAAACTTTAACCTTAACACAAACACTAACATTAGAAGATAAACGTAAACATAAAAGAAAAATCCTTTGCGCTTGACCGTGGCCAGCAGACTTGCATGAACTTTCCACTTGACCTCCCCCTCCAACCAGCCAATTAATGAGATATGTAGTCCTCGGCAGAAACTAACTGTTCCACTAGAATGAATAATATTGCTCAATAAAATGTGTGCCATCGGTTTTTCAGGTTGCACACGGCAAGATCCAAGTGCCGCACGCGTTTGGCATGACGCTGTTCGACAACCAGATCTACTGGACCGATTGGACCAAACTCGGTGTGATGTCTGTCGAGAAGTTCGGTGGTGAAACACAAGTGCTGCACTCGAACAAAACGGACAATGTATACCCGATGGGCATTGTTGCCTATCATGCCATGCGACAACTGACTGAACACACGGAACAGTGCTTGAACCTGCCCATCAGGAACCCATGTGCGCACAGGTGACTGCCTGCTCTGTTTGTTGTTGTGGTTGGGGCGGTAGCGCAGTGGGTCAGCGACATGTATGCGGTTGAGCTCGAGGGCGAGGGGTTCGACACCACTCGCGTTCTATGCAGCCATGGATCTCATGAAGCATGCACATGGTTTATTTGCTCGTACTGTACATGTGCAGTTGTGTGATTTGTTGCTCCAAAGACGGCTTTGAATATCACTAATCCAGACTATGCAAGCGATATGTATTGTCCTACATAAGTACAACCTGGGTTCACCTTACCACTTGGAATTAATAGAGCTCTTACAACATTTTTAAACACTGCACCTTTTTCTCTCGCAGAAACGGCGGCTGTGAGGAGTTGTGTGTGATCACGAAACAGCGCAATTCGTTCGGTACGGCCAAACGTTGTGCGTGCAGATTCGGCAAACAATTGGACACGGATGGAAGCTCGTGCAAATGTGAGCTATTGTACACTCATTTTTTACAGTCTTGATTGCCAAATCCAATGAAGATCACAATCCCACGATAACGGACGCGATATGTACATATTATGTACTTGAAAATTCTCCAGAGATCGTCACTTTAAAAAGTCACTTGACCCACACAAAGATTTGATCTGCTTTGGATCCATCCCTCCTCTCCATCAATCCCAATTGCCCGAACTTAAAAAATCATAAAATTACCTTTTCGTTGCAGTGTCCGAGAACTACCTGCTATTCAGCAGCACCAAGTTGATTCGCGGCATTTTCCCGGAGGAGGAAGTGTTCAGTGACGCTATCCAGCCGTATTCGACTCCATCAACCCGATCGCAGGGTTGGTTTCGAAAAAAGATTGTGCTTTTTTATTTATTTTTTCTACTTAGCCATACAATTCCTTCAACGTTAAAAAGTCCGCATTTTTAAGGCATGTACTTCGACGTTGCGTGTGACGTTAAAAGTGGTCGGATATTCTTTGTCGACATCATGGACAACGTCATTCACAAAATGTTCATCAATGGAACCGAGAAAACGGTCGGTAGCTACCGGAAATTTTTTGTTTCTTCTTGATTTTGGCACCGTGGTCACTATATTTTCTTATCGTTGAGCTCTTTCCATTCAGGTCAGGCACAACTGTTACGCTGGTCAAAATTAGTGGCACATAGCCTTGTTTCAAGATGGTCACGTGGCCAAATCAGTACCGATCACCGTGTCTGACTTCGCATAATCAACTGTTTCAACTGTCAATTTGCAGCAAGTGCTTGTGACACACAACGACGGTGCCGTGTCCCTGGCATACGACTGGTTGTCGCAGGTGCTCTACTTTGTCGACAACATTCGCAAAAGTGTTGAGGTCGTCCATGCCAACACCGTCAACAGCAAGCCCGTCAGACGAAAACTCAATGTCAAACTCGAAGAACCGGTCGCTATTGCTGTGCATCCGTTGAGGGGTGAGCTCGGGGCATTCATACTTGGATGGGAGTGCTTTATATTCATGTTGCGATCGATGGCGGACAGTTACAGACTGCCGGTATAGTCCGGTCGGGTCCCCAATGGTCGCTAGATTTCATGAACGGGTTGACATTGGTTATGTTTTGGTGTACTTTATTCTCCGATTCGCAAAATAAAAACCTTTTCATAAGGAACCTGATCGATGCCAGCAAGGTGAAGCGAATATTGGACTCAGAGTAGCAACTGCACCCATTAGCGTTTTCACTTTATTTTTCATTCTGATTAGGGCCCACCAACAATACTTGAGTTAGAGTTCTCCGGTGCAACATGTATACGTACCAATCCGTAGTTTTCTGCGCACAAGCGATTTACAACATCAACAGCTGCCTTGTCAATTCAGGCTACATCTTCATCTCCGAGGGCAGCAGCAGCGGCGGTCCAGTGCAGATCAATACAAACAGCAACACGACCGCAAACGCACCGCCAGCGACGAGGGAGGCGAAGACCGGCACTGCCAGACAACCGAAGATACTGCGCTGTGACGGGGCTGGCAACAATTGTATTGTTATCAGGAACACCACACTTGGTCGGTCGGAAAAAGCTTTGTTCCAACTTGCGTAACAGGATCAATTGTTAAATATTTTGCTGGTTTTAGTGTTAGCAATGTGCTCTTTCATTGCCCGTTTTGATCAAGACGGGCGGTGCACCAAGTCATCGTCAGTACGAATGCGCCATCCATATCCGCAAAAACACACAATCAAATTCAAATGCCCCGCCCCAACTTCAGGTCAACCATCGGGTCTAACCATCGATTTTGCACGTGACCGCTTGTGCTGGGGTGACAGCACGCTGCAGCACATTATGTGCAGCGACTTGGATGGAGAGAAAGTCGAAAAGATCAACATTAGTCCACCACCGTTGCCAGGCGGGATGGCCATATTGGAAGGTTGGCGGACTGGTTATTTTTTGCTCCATCCCACTCATGTACATAAATATATAAACATACATTATGCGCATGCATAAATTTTCGGGATGTGTTATCTGGACCGGGTGGCTCCACCATCGATCTTTCTATATGTGCACGCAGTTTGACGTTTCATGGCTGACGTTTCTGCATGCAGCTGCTCGGGCTCCTGAGCTTAAAATCTATGGGTATATACCTACGGTACACTTGCCCATATCCCTTATTATACACACGACAAATCCATTCATTATATCTGCTATGCTTATACACAGATACAATCTACTACGTGCACTCGCGTCCATCCGAGCTTCGTCGTGTGTCGATCCGGGGCGGTCGGTCCTCCCCGATACGCAGTTCGGTCAAACAACAGTCCTTCTTGGGATTGAAGGCCTGCTCGGGTAGCGCACAGCCACAAATCAGGGAGCACGAAATGGAGAACTCGTGTGCGCAGAACAACGGAGGGTTGGTTAATGCTGGTGGAATTGAACCTAAAAGCCCAAAAAATTAAAAAATAATTTGAATGTTAAAAAAATCGGATGGTGACCGGATTGGCGACAGGATAGAACCGGATTGCATCTGGCTTATTCAGGTGATTTTGTCGGCTCTGATTAATTCGAGGGCTGCTGCCGATGACTCTATGGCGATTTCCAACACAGTCTTGTTTACTTCATCAATATAGTCTAACTTTTGTGCTTGCCGAGATCACAGCTGTCATAAGATCCAGCATTCACATTCGATTCTCTCAATCAAGTTTGACATCGACACCGTTGTCAAGTGTGTATGTGCAACCTGAGACGCACCCCTATTTCCAGCTGCGGCCAATTGTGCGTGCACGTACCGCAAGCCAAGACCTCACCAACCCCACCCACTCGTTCCCATTTGATGCGTTTCCAACGCGAATGCCTGTGCCAGTATGGCTACTCGATCGGAGCGGATGGAAGGAGCTGTGTGCGAAATGACACCGTTCGTTTTTCTATTTTACAGTGAAGTTCCATGCTCAATATGAAGCGTGTATGAACATCTGAGTATATCTGAGCGGGGCAGCGCTGCGTTTATTAATTTGTGTGCAACAAGCAGGCAGCTTGGCCGACTGACGTTCCTACGCTCTTCTTCTGGGCTCAGATGGTGACCTAAATCAAACACGCTAACACAGAACAGTGATACGGTAGTAATTGCAGGAGAAAGGCGACGACGACGTGAAATGCGAGAAGGGTCAATTCAAATGTTTGAATGGTCGATGCATTCTGTCCGAGTGGCACTGCGATGGTGAGAATGACTGTCACGACAACAGCGATGAATTGGATGAAAAGGGACAATTGTGCTTCACACCGAAAACGTGCCCCGAGGGACAGATACAGTGCAAGAATAACAAACGGTTAGCGATTTGAACAGCACTTTATCGTGTTTTATTAGTTTCAATAAGCTTTTCGTAATATTCTCAAAACCCTTCCAGCTGTATCCCGAAAGAATACGGATGCGATGGCGACAACGATTGTGGTGATCATTCGGACGAAGAGCTGGTCAATTGTCCCGAGAATACCAGGCCCAGTTGTGCGCCGAAAAAGTTTCAGGTGCTTGGATTTTCGTGCTCTGAAAACATTTACACGCATTACGTGCATCTAAAATTACTCATAAAAGTGTGTTGTTTAGTGCGAGAACGGCCGTTGCATCCCTGAACAGTGGAAATGCGATTCGGACAACGATTGCGGCGATGGCAGTGATGAGGACGGAAAGTGGGTGGCATTCTCTAATGCGTTGTGACTTTTATAAGCATTCGTGTTTCAACCAATCTGACGATTGTGATTGATCACATATCGTAGGATCTGCGCCAATACGACGTGTTCCTCCACTCAATTCCGTTGTGGCAATGGTCGTTGTGTGCCCACTTACTGGGTGTGTGATGGCGACAACGATTGTTACGACAATACGGACGAGGATGACAGACGCTGCCCTCCGGTCGCGTGCGGACCGAATGAATTCCGGTATGTCGTTGTTTTGTGTTTTTATTACAGGCTATGCTCTTTATTGTCACTCGCTGTAGTGTCTGACAGTTTGGTTCCCAATCTATCGTTGATGTCCTACTTAAGATAGGTATACCATCCTTTTGTAGCAAATAAAATGTATCTAATCTTCGAAAATGATGCAGACGTTACAACTTTGTCAACACAAAAAACGAAGACTGTAGTTCATGGCAAAAAATTGTTTAAAATGTCTTATACGTGTACGTATATATGTATGTACTGTACATTGAAGTTGCTCAAACCGTCGCAAATGCGTCCCTCTGAATCAACACTGTGATGGACACAGCGATTGTGCGGATGGATCGGACGAGGACGGCTGCAGACAGTTGGAAGCCGGACAGTTCGTCAAGTGTTTATCACATTTTTTCTTGTTCATTTTATTATTTCGTACGCAATGTATAAACATAGCGCGTGCATAAACATACTATAATAATATCTGAGTAGGGCGCAACTTTATTTGCAGCTGCGACAAAACGAAATTCTTCCAATGCCACGACTCGGGCGTGTGCCTGCCGTTGTCCTACAAATGTGACGGACGCAAGGATTGCGATGACGGATCGGATGAACCATCGTTTGGATGTGGGCTCGTCACTTGTCCGCCCAACTTTATTAGGGTCGGTTGTGAAGCGGGTTGACTCGATAGTGTTGCAAATACATAGATGAACACAATGTTTGCAGTGCGACAACGGCAACTGTGTGTTCAAGACGTGGACCTGTGACAAATACGACGATTGTGGTGATGCGACCGATGAGAGTGCACAATACTGTGGCGTTGACATGCTCAATAATATAACGTATGATGATGCGCTGTTCAAATGTGGTGAAGGTTGGTTGGTGTTGTTGTTGTGATTGCTGTTGTAATCCGATTAGGATAATGGTACAAAGCACACGATGCAGACCAATGGGCCGGATAACAAAACGACCTTCCCGTAACTACAGTACCAATAGTAATTGTGCAGCTTACTGTATATTTATTTTGGGTTGCCCATTTCAACCTGTGTCCACGGGTCAGATCGCGCTACTGTAGATGGTCTTGTGCTCACCGCGACTACGAAAAACGCTTGCGAGCCGGCTTTCCCCGTTCGTGAATGCAAATGCACAGTTTTTTGTCAATGCACATAAGGCGGTGACAGCTGATTCCGGGGACGACACACAATATTGTGCACGTGCTCAACACAATACAAAATGTGCTTCCTGACCTGCCCCCTTGCATTTTCAGGCAAAGCCCCATGTCCGGATGCCCTGCATGAGTGCATTCCGGTGGAACAGTTCTGCGATGGCGCCCCCAAATGTCCCAAGGGTACGGATGAGGGCGGAGAGTGTGCAAGGGGTGACCTGTGCCGGGTGCACGAATGCGCCGAGAAATGTTTCATGACGCCCGAAGGACCAAAATGTGCCTGCAAGACTGGGTACAAACTCAGAAATGATTCGATGACTTGCGAAGGTATGTAATATGTTTCACTGATTTGGAATGAGATGGCTACGTTGGCCACTTGGATTTTTGTATACGGTATTAAGATTCTTTGACATTTTGGCACTGGCATTGTGACCGACATAAAAGTCGATCACAGAGACAGCTAACGAACCACAGGCTGCTTGAAGTTAGTGGCACATAGTACAGTACCAATCTTGAAAAATTCTCAACTAAAGGATCATCAAACATCATGTGAACAAGCCTGATCTCCAAGTTTCATACCGGTTTCGGTGGTGCTTTATTGATCGCACATAACCAAATCACCTCACGCCTTCCCAGATGTCGACGAATGTCTGACGGATGCATCAGCGTGCAGTCAGGAATGTCAGAATCAGGCCGGCGGCTATGAATGCTCGTGTGTGACTGACTACATCCTCAGTGGTTGGTCCTGTAGTGAATTTTGGGCTAATTCTGTTGTCGTAAGGTGGACCCAAATGGCGTATACAGTACAGCGTGTCTTATCCTGCGGGAATACGCACGTGATGAGTTTACGTTGACGACATTAGAATAAAACTTATCTACGGGTAACATTTATGGTCAATTTCGTGACCATTTTGCATCAAGGTAGAGATTATCAACATTTTTTTACTTGAGGTGACAAGAAGACGTGTCGTGTGAACGTATCGGACGCGCGTTTCGCCAACGAATCGATGCGTTTGTACGTGTCGAATCGCAATCGAATCTACTGGTCCGATCAACAGCTGGACAATTGGCGTACATTCGCTGCCGACGTGCAGAATGCGATTGCGATCACCTGGGACAGCACGCAGAAACGAATATATTGGTGGGTGGGTGCGGTGTTGAGTGATTCATTATTTGATTATTGAATTCGTTCAATTCGCAGGTCGGACATCAAAGACAAGACCATCTACTGGGCGTCAATGAACGGCACCAACCAAACAGCGTTCATCAAACACGGACTCGATGTGACCGAGGGCATCGCCATCGATTGGGTCGCCAGGAACATCTATTGGGTCGACTCCAGTCTCAATGTGCTCGAAGTCGCCAGTCAGTTCACCGTTGAGATATTAGCAATTGAATTTTACTCTGAAAAACTGAATAATACTAGGGTAAACTGCATCGGACACGGTGATCACTCCAGTCTGTCCTCACTTAAATTTTCACATCGATAATGCTTTGAGGCTTACTGATGTCCTTGTAGTGAACAGCATTTTCACTGGTCAAAATGAAAAGGCGTCAGCAATGCCTGAAATGGCGTCCAATGTCAATATGGTCAAAAAGCCTGTGACCAAGACATTACCGGACCGGATCACTTGATTTGACACGGTAAACGTGTTTGGTCAGATTTGGACAACCCGTCCCATCGAGCGATCCTTGTGCACGAGAACATCACCCAACCGCGGGGTCTGGCGGTCGACCCGGCGCACGGCATAATGTTCTGGACCGATTGGGGTCTACATCCACGCATTGAACGGGCGAATATGGATGGCAGTGAACGGAAAGTGATCGTGAAGGACAAGGTGTGTATACATGGATAGGGGATGCAGAGTGCCCTCTCTCTGTGACGAGCTCCCACAATAATGACCTATTCTATTCGTTGAATGAATTACTGAATTTGTGGGTATCCCATCAAGTACTGCCATACAGTATATGCGGCGAACATTCCACAAGGAGCAAATTACCAGATCATTCGGGGTAGACGGTACTCCAGAAACCATTGTGAGTTTTTGTAAAAGATGGCAAAATTTAACAAAACTTTTGCAGATTTTCTGGCCGAACAGTCTTGCGTTGGACTTCACGACCAAACGAGTGTACTTTGCCGACAGCAAGCACGATTATATCGATTTCGTCAAGTACGATGGAACCATGCGAACACAAGTGCTCGCTAGCGATAAAGTTGGTGTTATTTGAGTTCCAATAAAAATTTTGCGAGTTTTGATAACAATGTTATTATAACCGATCAGCATCACACTTGATGATCGCTGATAGGGCAGTACTGGCTTTTTGCTCACGTGACGTTTTGTACTGAGTACATCTTGCGCTAAAACCTTGACCATTGTCGTAAAATTAAGCCTGCCCACTTTGCCCACTCAGTACGTGCAACATCCGCACGCGCTGGCCGTGTTCGAGAACTACGTCTACTGGTCGGATCGCCGGCTACAGAAAGTGCAGATGTACACCAAGTACCCGAACGGCACCGACAAGACCTATCCATCACATTCATTCAGCAAAGCGTTGGGCGTACTTGCCGTCCACTCGGTGTTACAACCCAAATGTTAGTGCACGCGGCGGGTGTGATTTGTGATCAAGCTGACGCGCGTATTTTGACCAGCCTAAAAGCATCACACAACTATTATGCCGGTCAAAATTAGTTCGTCCTATACAGTATGTCACCAAATGGCCCCGCAAAAAATTTACATTCCGTCCGAAAATGAAAGTTGATGTGAACCTATAATTCCAAAACGATAAATTACCGGCGACCCTCACTGTCACCGCATTGCAGTATCGAACCCGTGCAAGGACCGTCCATGCAGTCATCTCTGTTTGTTGACCAACGGCGCCGATGGTCGCTTGGCCGCTGGTGTCACCGCGATGAAGTACACGTGCGCATGTCCGTATGGCATGAAACTTGACAGCACCGGTGGGTGATAATGTTTCACAGTGCGCCCTCATTATAGTGACACCTTGATCTATTGGTGGCTATTTCGGGCCAGACCAAAAATGCCGGGTTCTATACATCATGCTCCATAAAGCGTGTGAACTGCATAATACAAGAGTCCCTAACCAAGTCCTCAAAATATCACCACCATTGCCTTGGTGCTTCAGGCACGAAATGCGTTGAGCACAACGAACCGTTCCTACTTGTGGCCGAGAAGGAGAACATTTACGGACTGGACATATTGGATAGTGACGATTTGAAGAAGAACAAAACACCGCAGTTGACCGGTATTGTGCCGATTGCTGGATTGCAGGTTGGACTTTATTATCGATTGGTTTGTTCGGTCGCAATTGCAAAATGAATTGTCAGTAGTGCTAAAATGCCAACCCACATTTGGGTGGTATCAGAGATCGGATCGGACCTGATCGAATATGTCTTCGGTCACTTGGCGTTTCTTTATCCATAAGCATTTTTGTAGACTCAATGGTGTTACCACTTTTGACTGGTGCAAAAGTTGTTCCCAGACAGGCAACAAACAACTTTTACGCTGGTCAAAATTAATGGCACCGTAAATAATTGAGAAAATTTTCTTGAATTCAAAAACGTCACATGACCAATGAATGACTGCACTGCACATGTCAACTGTCGGCGATGGTGTAATTCTGTAGTTTGATACACAACACTTATTAGATTGCCATCCTTGCCCTGTAGAACGTGTACACGGTCGACTACAACACGGCGGACAACAAAGAGCGTCACATCTACTACGTGCAGCACGCCATTGAGGGCCGTATTCTGTCAACGTCTGTGACCAAGGATGCCTATATCTATCGGGTCACCAAGCACGGCACAAACATCACCAAATTTCTGCCCGATTTGCCTGGAGGCTCCGTCTATACGATTGCGTTTGACTGGGTGGCCAGGAATCTGTACTACGCAAACAAGGAATTCGGAACGATTGAAGTCGCCCGGACCGAAGTTGGTTGATTGTGTTTGGTACCCACTTTGGTTTGGTTTGTCAGATACCGATTTGATGGGGAGGTACATACCTAGACTACACCTATAGGATAGGCAAGTATTTGCGAACAGAGAAGCGAAGATGTGTGTCAAGGGAATCGGTGATTATACCCGGATCAGGTGAACTGCAAGCCACATTTCGCCTGATTTTCCAGGGCGATCGCAATTTCCGCACCATTATCATGTCGGCCAAGACGACTAACTCGGGCGTGTCCTGTGAACGTCCAATCTCACTGGCTGTGCACCCACGACGGGGCTACATGTTCTGGTTGGATGAGAGCCGAACCAGTGCACCATTCCTGGGCAGGGCGCAAATGGATGGGACACAGTCGAAGAAGATCATCACGGACATGCTCAAGGGATCCGGCCAGGGCGCACTCGGCTCGATTGTGGTCAACGCACTGTCCGATCTGATATACATATCGCAACCGAATGAGGGACGGGTGGGTAGCTGATGTTTCACGTTGATAAAAACGTTTTGAATAGTGAAGCGCGTGGGGCAAACTGTCGCTTCTGTGGTATGCCTCGGTTAGCGAACCTGGTACATGTATGCATAACATAGGTGACAACAACGCACATTGTGAAGCTGGCTTATGTATATCCAACTCGTCAAGTAAAGTTATCAATTACCACTCGCTTTGTGCAAGTGCAGCCACAAGCAACACACACGCTCTGTAAAGTCGTCAACTCACGCCGAATGTCATGCATTGCATTTCTCGCGCTCACTCAGGGCTGTCTTGGGTTGACGATTTTAGTTGACGATTTGAGTTGACCACATGTCAATTAGCCGCGGCTAATCGTAAAGTGCCTTTGCCCAGCGTTTTGCAATGCAGACAGGCAAAGGCATTTTAGGCATCACGACAAATAAGGCGACCGACGGGCGTGAAACGACTTGCGCCAGTCACTTTACAACATGCGCTCGCTTTCGAAAATAAAAATAAGGAAATTGCAGATTCTGCGTGCCAACCTCGACGGCTCAACAGTGACACCCATCCTATCAGGGGGTCTCTATCGTCCGTCGGCCTTGGCTATCCACCACAACCGACTGTTTGTGGCGGACCGAGCGCATGAGGCGATCATGGTGGGATCGTTGAATGGCGACGCCACAATCGAATTGACACCGTACAAACGCGGCATCAACGACATCGTTGACATCGCTGTGGCTGGTGGCGAGGATAGAAATTGTCAGTGCCCTGGTGTTTGTGGTGTCTGATGTTACTCATTGTGACCAGCATAATAGTTGTTCCCGCACACGCACCTTTTCTCAAGAACTTTTGTTTGTGTTGTACTATGTAATGACTATACGCATAAATCATCAACACATTATTACATTTGCAGACGGTGGCGGTAGTCCGTGTCGTACGAACAACGGCAATTGCGAGCACATTTGCATTCCCATCGACAACCGCCGTGTGTGTGTGTGTGCTGTCGGATACAAACCGGAGGGCGAAACGCGATGCACGCCACATGATAAATTCGTCATGTACGCCACTAATCAAGAGATTCGGGGAATCAGGTATAAGATAAGATAATACAATTCATGAGAATGGCATCTGTATGCAGGTGATGAGTTTTTTTGCCAGATCCAACTTCGTGATGGTCAGGTCCTATGCGTTGATCGCATGACCTTTTGCGTGTATATCATGAACATTTTGACATTACTCATGCCACAAATTTTGATCAGCGTATAGAGCTGTTTCGGAGTAAAAATCAGTACTGCATCCGCCGTGGTGCAAAACGCAGTCACGTGCAAGAACTACTGTGCCCGTCCGATTGGTTTCATTTTGACGCTAATTTTTTCCTGAATCATCACTGTTTTGCGATCTTCAGTCTTGATGACAAACACAACGAAGCGATGCAGCCAATCAGCGGGCGCAAGATGGAGGCCATCGATTTCTACAAGGAAAAGAACGCCATCTTCTACGCCGATTCTGCTGGTAAACTAACAAATACATTGTGAAATATTTTCCCAATGTTCTAATGTTTCAACAAGCGATATATAAATCCATAAGCAGGCGATAATCGCGGCATCACGCGAATCGATCTGGACACTGGCAAACGAGCACACATCATTGATGACAACTTCGGGCGATACGCCGTGCAGGGCATGGCCGTCGACTGGCTCAATTGTGAGACTCGTTTCTTTACAGTGGTTTTTCATTACTATGTACATATGCGTTTGGTAAATTGGTATAAAGCACAGTGCATGGCTGATACAATTGCTGTCAACGAACAAACTCTGCTGTAATTTTCCAGTCATATCCTTTCATCGCAGACAATCTCTATTTCATCAACGTTGACGCCGAGCGCACGCTGATCGAAGTGTCGCAGCTGAGTGGCGAATATCGCAAGATCCTGCTGTCGACTCAGACCGAATCGCCCCGCGCCATTACAGTGGACCCGGTGAAACGATACATCTATTGGGCCGACCAGGGACAAACACCAAGTATTCACAGGTCGGTGGCGAACTGGTGCCATTGCGTAAACTATAGTTTGACAACAAGTCAACTGTTAGTGTGTGCTGCACGCTTTTGCAAAAAAATATACCGTTTACGTTTTCTATAGGGTCATGATCGCGAATGGGCATATTCATATTACAGAGTGGTAGTCGTAGGCTGTGCATTAACTGAGGATGGGGATCACACCAAAATAATTTTCATTATACACATAGGAATTTCACTATAAAGAGGGTACACTGTGAACAACAACATGCTATCTAATGTTTCAATAAATTTGCCAGAGCGCAGCTGGACGGTCAGGAGCGCAAAGCGATCATCACCGACAACATCAAAGGGCCACGCGATATCACAGTGGACAAGGACACTCACAAAGTGTATTGGACCGATGACAAAATGGACGGCATATTCAGATGTGACTACGACGGTAGGCATGCAAGAGTTTGATCACTTATTTTAGACAAAAAAGCCATAGTCTGTCTTTAACGTCAGTGTAAAACTTGATGAGCGGATCAAATCGTCATTTGTGTCATTTGTCACCGACTATCTTCGTCATTTGATCTTTTTGAGCTGACAATATCTGTTGGACTTGACTCATGCCCCTTTGTTTTGACCAGCGTTAAAATTCTTTATTTGCCATGCGGAAATTTTTATGCAGGTCCCAGTTGGCGGCATCAGTAAATCTCGAAGTATCTCCGGCCTTGGACATGATACATACATACGTAGGCATAACTACCCTTTTTCCAAGAATTATCAGGCAAAAAACATAGACCCATCTGTGCTTCAGGCACCAATCGCGAAACACTGCGCGAGGGTCTGGCCTCTCCAGTTGGTCTATCGGTAGTGAACGGACAGATATACTGGGGCGACTCGAGATTGAACAAGATCTTCAAGTTGTCGATTGCCGATGCCAAAACAGCGCAGCCAGAAGTGCTCAAAGACAATGTGGACAGTGTGGGCGATTTGGTGGTGTTCGCTGTTGACGCGCAGCCGAGAGGTTTGTATTGTCATTGGGTGACACAAAAGAAACTTTGTAGTACCTGTGAAACTGGCTAGCTGTTTAGTCGCCTGCATAAATCGTCAACTCATAAGCAGCCCTGAATGATCGCGAGAAATTCTTAGTAATAGATGGAATTAGGACTGAGTTGACGGCGAGAGTTGACGATGTGCGTTGACCACCTGAATATAAGCCATGACACCCAAATGAGGTCTTTTGAGCACTCAAAAGTGTTTTGTGGCATAAACACAACTCGCAGCCAGTGACAATTCATGATTAGGCTTCGATTTAGCCGAGGCTTCAACGCGCGCCCAAGTCGAAACCCAAACTGCCTTTGAGACTGTAGATTAAACAACAGTTTTTTTCTTTCCCTCCTAGGGCGCACGTAGTGCATCCAGTGAAACATCATCATTGCAGCCAACAACGTGCCGTGTCGAACCACGGACAATCTGCGACGTACGCCCTGCGCCCAATTGTGTTTCGCCCTTCCCGGCACGCAAACACCGAAATGTGAATGCGCACGTGGCGTGCTGAAGAAGAGTGTGAGCACCAGGGACTGTCAAGGTGTTTATTTCGTTGCATATTTATTTATTTTAATTTTGATCAGTGATCATCTATGAGGAGTATCCCCTTTTTGAGCCGCTGCTGCATCCGCAGACGGAGACGAGTGCCCGTAGTTTACGATTGGCTACGGTGACTAACTTTGACCAGCGTAAAGATAAATGATGATAATCAGACACACAAAGAAACAATATAAAAACTGGTCAAAATTACGACGTCATTATCGAATACGGTACACAAACATAAAGTCGTCGAATTTCGCCTCCCATCTGCGGATGCAAGGTTTACAACCGTCAAAAGTTGTTTCATAATTATCCAGAGCCGGATTCGTACCTTCTGTTCGCTGACGGTGGTCACATCAACGCTTCATCGCTCGAACCTTCACTTCGACAACCGGGCGCCACGAAAATGTTGAACGATTTGCCTGAATTGACAGGGCTGAAAATGTTCGCCGTTGACAGCCGACTCAAACATGTCTACGCCATTCAAGTATGTGCAGGACGATTATACATTGGTTGTGTCCCCATTCGTCTGTGGTATTAGCATGGCACCTGTAAAATAAGTAATTTTATGATTTAGCTGACTGTCGATTTTCAGGACCAGGCCGACAACCAAACATTGGTCTACATCGCCATGTCTGATGCATCCAGTGTGCGGCCATTGGGCAAGGACCTGAAACGTAACTTTTCACAATTAGTTATTTTCGCTGTCTTCAACCATGTTTACCATTTTTGTCCCCCCGCAGTGCCGGACACCAACACACCACTAAAAGAAGTGGCGGATCTACAAGTTGACTGGTTGATGGATCGTATCTATTGGACGTCGGGTCGCACTGGTCGTGTGTATGCCATGTACAGTGATGGCACACATTTGATGACCGTAGTGCACGGCGATTGGACCTATGCGCTCGCTTTGGATCCGTGCAATGGGTGTGTATTGCTGACTATTTTTCCCCCACAGCGTATTATTGTTGTTAGCGATCCTACGTAATTTTTCTCATGAAAACAGGCGTGATCTCACTCGTGTTAAGGCCCAACTATACTTCGTTCATTCAGAGAACAAAGAACAAATTCTCGCGCGCTGATTGGTCCACGTATGTTGAACAGCCAATCAGCGCGCGAGAATTTGTTCTTTGTTCTCTGAGAGAACGAAGTATAGTTAGGCCTAACAACAAGTAAGGCAATGTTTCAGCTACCTATTCTGGTCGGACAGTGGCTATACGCCCAACGGCGGTGTCTACACGCCGCGCATCACCAGATCGACCCTGTCAGGGGGCAACCAAACTGTGATCGTCAGCACTGGAATATCGCTGCCGACTGCCATGGTCGTCGACATCAGCGAGAAACGCGTGTTCTGGTATGTCGGGGGTCATGCATGTATTAAAGCGATGTCATGTGTTGTAGCATAGCACGTGCTACTGTCAATATAGATCTTATGTACATACGTACAGCTCACAGGACCTGGGTATATAAAATTCGGTCACAATACAGCTGCGTGCATGTGACATCGATAAACTGCTGTGCACTAAAAGTTATAATGAAGTAATGAAGTTCTCCAAAATTACAGGTCGGATGCGAACAATCTAAAGATCGAGTCGTCCAACTACGATGGATCGGAGCGTCGTGTGATTCTCACTCAATATCGACCCAAATCCATGCAGATATACGGCAATTACCTCTATTTTTCTGATCCGTTGTCCAGTAAGTTATTGCCTTTGGGGGGCGGAAAAGTTTTCTTTGCAGAAAATATATACGTATAGCTGCGATGATCTGATAGGATCGGATCTGCCTTTGGTCACGTGACCTCATTGAATGAGACTATTTCGAGGCCGATTCGACCAGCGAAGAATTTGTGCATCAGGTGCACTTAAGGTAGTTGGCATCAAATATGTCCCTTCGAAACAAGTCACGTGACCAGTCAACAATTCAATGATAGCAGTCAGCTGTACAATTTCACAAAAGCACTCTCACACGCAGATTCGATCTATCGAGTCGAGAAGCATTCGGGCAACGCGCTGGAGAAGATCCAGGACAACGTGCGTCTGCCGGGCTCAATCCACGTGTTCGATAAGACACCGACCGAAGGCAGTCAACATTGCTCAGGTTGGCTGGCTGATGTTTCACTACGACATTTCACCAGTTTTGCAGAAAGATATAAGTCTGCACCGAGCTTGATAATATCGGGTCGGATCGGTTTTGGTCAGGTTCAGCCGGTTATACCTTTCGTATTCGGTGCAACAGATAACCTGAAATTACAAAAACATATTCACAAAATAAAAGTTACAGACGATTCGAACCCGTGCAGTGAAGACGGCCAGTCGGACCGTTGCGAACACCATTGTGTACGAAGGCCGGAGACCGAGTCACGTGAAGAGCACAAAGCACGATACGAATGCAAATGCGCTGACAACTACCAGCTAATTGGAGAACATAGATGTGTCGGTGAGTGCTCACTGATGTTTCACTTGTCGCTTTGCAGTACTGATAACTGTATAATAAATTACTTTTTTGGCCGAACCAGTAATGTACAGTAAATGTCAGACAGTGCCGTAGAGGTGAGTTAAACTGAGAGCATCTCAAGATATGTACACCGACGTCACTAATTCTGACCAGCGTAAAATAAAGTTGCTCTTCATGTTGTTGTTAGCAACGATGCCAATATGACTCTTTAAATCCTACCTACAGTGTCAGGCAGCAGAACGTGATGCATCATCAAAAGTGTATGATGCAGCGCATCCTATGCCAGCTTTCAATAGGAAGGTACTTTACGTCCATACACTGTACATCACCACACATCACACTTCATTCCGATTGCAGCAGTGCGTCAACCAATAGACACGGGCAGTCAGTCTGGTGTTGCGACCACCCCTGCCACTCCGTGTGACACGCCGTACAATTTCCGTTGTGGCTCGGGAGAATGCATTCCGCTGTCGGTCACCTGTGATGGACGGTCACAATGCGCCGATGGGTCTGATGAGGATGTGTTCTACTGTGGTAAGGGGATAGAGCGAAACGCTCAAGGCTAAGCCTCAACGGCAAAAGCCTTAAGCGGAGGAAGGGACCGTATCTATGTACATTATATATGTACGGGTACACACACCTTGAACGAATGTGCTGGCTGTGTGGCTGTAAATTTCGATCTGTTTTCATAGACGGGCGGTGCATCCGGTAATGGTCAGTAGCAACGCACAAATTGAGTCACAAAAACATGCAAGACTACAGTGCCTTGCAAATCACACTTGAGTCAAGCCGAGCCTTATACCGTTCCATCCCTGCCCAGCCGATCGTGAATGTCCGGACGGCTACTTTCTATGCAAGAACGGTCGATGCATCGATCGCAAACAGCGTTGTGACCGCGTGGACAACTGCGGCGACAATTCGGACGAAGAGGAATGCGACGAGAAACAGACGGACAAATGTGGCGAAGGAATGTTCCAGTGCTCGAACCAACAGTGCATCAATGCCACAAAGGTTGGAAGCTTGGCTCATAACGAACCATGTCAAACTTGGTGATCAGATCAGGCCGGGCTTGTTCAGTGACAGACTGATCCTAGGCGATCCAACCACCAAGTTTTGATTAGGACAGTTATATAAGTGTGGAAGAAGATCATCAGTATCGTGTTCGACGCTGCACATGAATGCATAAGTGGCTATGTCTTTCTGCCGTGCGCTGTTGTGACTATTATCAATATCATATACATAGTTCTTACTGTACTTGAATTATTCCCAGCTGGAGCTGACACAGTTTTTTCCCTGAGCCTCATGTCTCTATACAGGGAATTGTTAAATTTTTCTATTATTATGTGTAGTGGACAAATTATCTACAGCCCTGATCGATTCACTAGACGATAGAGTGAATGTAGTCTTCGGTGTCCGAAACATCAGCGCACCCAACTGCATTGCAGATATGCGACGGGCATCTTGATTGCGGTGATTCGCTGGTATCGGATGAGAACGCGACCACCTGCCAGAACCTGCCGCATCAGTGTCGCGGTCACAAACTGAAGTGTCCCAAGACCAACATCTGCATCAATCCATCCGATTTGTGTGACGGATACAATGATTGTGGCGATAATTCGGATGAAATTGAATCCTTCTGTCATTCCATCGAATGTCCCGACATGTTGTGAGTCTGCGCCACACTTTTCTCTTGCTCTTCATCTTTGTTCTCACTGTAAGTATGCCGCTGCTATCAAAATACATCAGTCACGTCACCAATGCAAGGCACTATACAGAAAGTGTCATCACATAAAAGATCAGTACAAGAAGGCAGGAGTAATCCAATGAAAGAGAAAATACCAAACCGTAATATACGTACCCATTCGATTACAGCGTGCGTTGTCCGTCGTCCGGTCGTTGTATCCCCGAGTGGTGGCAATGTGACAACGACAACGACTGTCCCGACAACAGTGACGAAATGCACGACGAATGCAATCCCGAACAGGGCGAGAAGAAATGTCGGGTACGTGCTCATATGGATGAATCTTTTCTTGCACTTGGTCGCTGTAAGTTAACATATTATTGAGCGCTTTTGCCGCGGCATTGCCGTAGAAATGGCGGTAAGCCCGGACATCCTATGCACGTAGGCGTGTGGTTCACCTTTCTATACACAGATTCTAAGTTTAGATACTGAGACAAATCCTATATCCCTAGAGCATGAGCCATGCTATACAACACATGACATCGACTGCAATACATTTACTGTCCCTGATTTTGCAGGGTTCGTACGTGTTCCAATGCGACAACGGTCGTTGCATCAATCGTGCCTTTGTGTGTGACGGGGAGGACGATTGTCATGATGGATCGGATGAGGATACTCGACACGCGTGTGGTGGGTGTGATGTTTCACACACTGATGGGTAATAGTCAAGCTCGTCCCTATTCGTGATTTAGGTTGGGGATGAGTAGGGCTTAAACCTATGTGTGTGTTAAGCCTAAGTGGCTGCAGTATTTATCATCAAGTCGAAGCCTAATCCTAGCAGTGGGCCTTTGTCTAAAAGCCGAGACCTAAACTGCACTCGAAGGCTAGCTATCCATGGTACACAGACAGCAACACAGATTGATTTCGATGTTTCATTATTCTCTTCAGGCAACCGCACATGTCGTGCTGACGAATTCCACTGTAAAATGAACGCCAGACTGTCCACGCCGCAACACGAGTGCATCCCGCGCGCATGGGTCTGCGATCAAGAGGTACAGTCGGACTGCTTGCATTCAATTCCTGGTGTATAAACCTAGCGCATGTTAGCATTGTAGTTGGGTAGCAGTTCGTGGATCTTTGTGCGAGGGTGCGCTTATACTCGTTCCGCAGAACTGAAGGAACGGGTGGAGGAACGAGCGCTTTTGCTTGCTGCGTAGTGCTCGTGTAACAAATCATCAACAACCCTTGCCCTTCGTCCCCACCGGGAAATACGCACTGGACGCTCGGGCGCCCCAGCAGGGCGAAGCAAACCCCCTTCTCCCCCCCTCCCGTAAGGGGGGGGGAGGGAACTTTCAACAACCCCCCTTTTCTTCTCTTTTTCCTCTGTGCGGCCCCCCCCCCCCTCTCTCTTGCCCCCCCCTCCCCCCCGCCACCCCACCCAGCCATCTCCCTCCCCCCCTCAGCTGTGTGTCACGCACGCAGCTGGGTCGCTGATGTTTATACGCGCTGCTTTTCAACCGGTACCGTATGGCTGGCAATATCCTGTGCTTGTGTTACCTACAAGCACTTGCTAGGCTGCAACTGCATGTCTCGGCCGAGTTGCCCAACGTTCCCTTTCTACATCAGGTTCACTGTGTGGACGGCGCAGACGAGCACAACAACCCCGACTGTGCGGAGGACGAACATCCCAAATGCAACAACGGCGAATTCGCGTGTGACAATCGACAATGTGTGAATGATGACTGGAAATGTGATGGCGATAAAGACTGTAAGGACGGCAGTGACGAAAAAGACTGCAGTAAGTCATAGCGTGTACGAGAAAGGTACTTAATACAGTCTAACCTCTTCCCGGTTTCGGTCACAAACAATATGCACTATCAACAACGCGCCATGCTGTATAATAAACGGGGAGCGCATGCACATTCCAAAATCCTTTGTGAACAAAAAATGGCTTTCTTCGACTGGGCCCAGTCAAAAACCATTTTTGGTCACAAACTCTCCAAACACGCTCCCCATATTCAACATCGTCTGCTGCCAACAAGCAAACTCAACCATTGCGCCATGCTGTGGTAAACGACAGAAATACACAGAATCAAAATAACGTCCTCCTGTAGTTCACACCAATTGTTGACGACGCAATGCTATCATGTCCATCTGTGTGATGTTTCAGCGTACAGCGAGTCATGCGAACGCAGTAACTACCAACGATGCTCGAGTGACAATCACAAATGCATCCCGAAGAAATGGTTCTGTGACGGACAGGACGACTGTGGGGATAATTCGGACGAACGCAACTGCAGTGAGTGTGAATAGGTTGTGATGTCTGCATAACCGGACTTAGACAGGGAATTATATTGTTTATTTATTGCAGCCAAGAAAACGGACGACGGTTCGGTGTCGTGCGGCGACAACGAATGGCGCTGTGCTGACGGCAAACAATGCATCGCCAATCACCTAGTTTGCAATTCGCACGCCGATTGTGCTGATCACTCGGATGAATCGCCCAGTTGCAGTCAGTGCCTCGTATTCTCTATACAATTGTTGTGTGATCTCAACTGTGTTCGATTACAACTGATTGAATTGCAGATGTGAATGAATGTCGTTTGGCAGTGGCGAGAGGCCGACCCATTCCGTGTCAGCACATTTGCACCGACAAAGTCATTGGATACAAGTGTGAATGCAGGGAGGGATACAAATTGAATGACGATAAATTCACTTGCTCGGGTGTGTTGATTTCCAAAATGAGTTCTTTTTATCGAAAATCAGATGTGATCACTGTATATGCATTTCGCGGTTTCCTGGGATTGGGTGCGAATAATATGTCAGCATGTTCATTTATGATGTGTGATTTCATGGTGTACAATCTACTCGCTATAGTAGAACCGATCGGGACCCACACATTTTCGTTCACTATAGAGAGTAATTCACTGTATAGGTTCGTTATTCAGAAAGTCGACTGTAAATGCATGATTATAACAATGTAACCACTTTCCATCATTATGGTTGATATTTTCGAAACGGTGTAAAGGTCAGTTGGGTGTAAAGGTCGGTGGAAAGCTCGGTCGACAGCTCAGTGTAATAGACCTCGGTGTAAACTTGAAACATTCCACGTTAATAACAGGCAATGTTTCACGTTTACACCGAGCTACGCCGACCGGGCTTTCGACCGAACTTTACACCGACCTTTACGCCCAACTGACCTTTACACCGTTTCGAAAATTCCACCCCATGTCAGTTCACCAGGCCAACAAATGTTTCAGATGTCGACGAGTGCAACGAAACAGCTGCAGTGTGTGACCAGCAATGTGAGAATCGTATCGGTGGTTATCGATGCAGTTGCGATGACAAGAACTACGAACTCGACATTGACAAACAAACATGCAAGCGCACAACCAAAGGCCTGTATTCTCAAATGTATTGGTACCATTGTGAATTGCACTCACTCACATAATGTTTCAGACCCCGAGCCTTTCATCCTATTGGCCAACAAGTATTACCTGCGCAACCTGACACTTGACGGCTCGTACTATGGTCTGGTAGCCAAAGGGTTCTCCAATCTCATACATTTGGATTACGACTGGCGATCGAGGACTGTCTATTTCATGGACAATGATGAAACAGGTATTCGATTTTCTCTTCATTTTCATTCGAAATTGTTTTCTGTTCCAATCCATTCTGATCTTGACAGGCGGTTCACCACGAGTGCAACGTTTGAATTGGGAACGAGCGGATCCAGATGGTCCTCCGCAGGGAGAGACCATCATCAAACACTACGCCACCGGCATGCAGGGACTGGCTGTCGACTGGATTGGACGGTAGGGTTACTGTAATTAGGTGACTACGGTAATTGCACTGTGAAACATCTGCCACAATTGTAATGTGAATTGCAGCAAGCTCTACTTTGTGAATCGCCAAGAGCGCACGCTGCGTGTGTGTGAACTGGATGGCTCGAATTGTGTGGCGTTGTTGCGCGGACGATTCAGTCAGCCGCGCGCCGTAGTCGTCTGGCCGCAGAAGGGATACGTGTTCTTCAGTGATTGGTCGCTGCAGCCGTACATTGGACGTATGGGATTGGATGGTATGTGATTGATCGACTTCGTGCCAACCCCAGCCTGATTCACCTTCCTATCTCAGGCAAGACCAATGGCAAACAGGGCGAACTGGTGAAGCTTGCCGAGGAGGGTCTGGGCTGGCCGAATGCCCTCGCGATTGACTACCAATCGGGAAAGATATTCTGGGGTGACGGCCATCTGGACCACATGGGATACATGGACATCGACGGAAAGAATCAACGCAGATTCGTGCCGAAATTCGGACCGCATATATTCAGGTTTGGGATTGATTAAACGATCGTTTTATTGAGTTGATTTCGATCGCACTTTTCGACTGACAGACTGGTTGATCAGTTTGTGAATTGACCGATTAATTTGCAGCATCACCGTGTTCGACAGCTACATCTACTGGTCCGATTGGAACATCAAATCGGTGTATCGCGCCAAAAAGTACACGGGCGCAGAGGAGATCGAGCTCGAGTCCACTACTCAATTGCCGCAGGATCTCAGAGTGAGTCTCTGTTGAATATGCATTCAATGGAAATATTTCCAAATCACCCCGCTTTGGTGTAGGTTGTGCATCCATTCCGTCAACCGGATGGCCAGAATCCGTGTGGCAGCAACAACGGCGGTTGCACACATTTGTGCCTGATTTCGGAAGGCGGCACCTCGTTCTCCTGTGCTTGTCCCGATCACTACTTCTTGCTCCAAGGTACACGCCGGTTTATAACATTGTTTGCTCGGCATAAACATGGCGCCTGCTTTAGAATACGGTAATGTAGGAGCCGGGCAGTTGCATTTTTGTTTTCCTTTTGTAGGCAAGCAGCTGGGTGTCTGACGTTTCGACAGCTCATGTTTTAGGCATACAGAGACAATATGACCTTAATTCAATGCTCTTGTTATAGCATGTCCTAGGTTATGCTACAACTCAAGCAACCATGTAGGAGATTTTCGTGATTGAACTTCCCCAAAATAATCACACAAACATTATTATTGCAGACAAAAAGACGTGCGAGGCCAACTGTTCGGTGCAGCAATTCGAGTGCAGCGGCGCTGACAGCAAGTGCATCCCGCATTTGTGGGTGTGTGACGGCGAAAAGGACTGCTCGGACGGGTCGGATGAAAAGTTCATGCCCGATGGCTCCAAATGCCGTTAGTTCTCATTTCATTCTGTTAAGAATAAGGATCAACAAACGTTTATCCGTCTTTTGAGAGGCCCAGAGTAGCCACGCGGTGCGAACTTAATGTCATGATCATCAGCTAAGAGCAATAACCACTTTACGTACCGTATGGTGTATGAATCAGCCAGTGCCGATCATTTGAGACACTGATACCTATGTACATACATCGTTTACTAAATGAATCTAGCATTCGCTTGCCTAGAGTCGTGTAAGCTTAGCAGCAGATCGGTTTTCACACTAAACTGTTCGCAAGATATGAAGAGACTCCAAATTGAGCCCTATGTATGTAATTGCATTTTACGTTGTACCCACTTTGCACCCACCTTGTGTACCTATCCAGCCGTGCGTATCTGTTCGCCGGGCGATTTCCAATGTGCCAACCACAATTGCACACGTGCGTTCAGTGTGTGCGATGGCAACGATGATTGTGGCGATAACAGTGATGAGGCAAAGGAGATGTGCACAAAGGAATGCAATCAATATCAGGTATGTATTGCTGATTGATTGCTTACAGTCTATCATGTTCATAGGGACACGATTGGGGCATAACATTGTCGGTCATCGTTGTGGAGAATACTATAAAACGGCACATTGGATATGATAGATGAACCAACCGACCGCGGTCAAACGTTTCACTTTTCGGAGCGTTACCATAAAACTTAACTGTACTGGTGATCATACCCGATCAACGTCTATGTATGTGTACGTAGATTTATAATTGCAGTTCAAATGCAATAAGACCGGCAAATGTGTGCCCGAGCGATTCAAGTGCGATGGTGACGACGATTGTGGCGACAACAGCGATGAGGCCGAGTCTGTCTGTCGTAAGTGTCTCTGCCGTTTTCTCTTTAGTTTAGTTCAGCGAATTAAAATAAAGAGAAAACAACAATGTATGCAGACGTGTACAAATGTACGGACGAACAGTTTGCGTGCAACAACGGCAAATGCATACCAAAAGCGTGGAAGTGCGACTTTGACGACGACTGTGGCGATAAATCCGACGAACCCGACGAATGCAAGCAAAAGGCTGAGTGCCCGGTAGGTTGGGCTGGTATTCTCTCACTCATTGAGACCGTTATCAAACAATCGAGATCGATTCTGTGCGATAATGACTCGGTAACACGATATTTTGCACAAAGGATCTCTCGAGACTTGCTGGTGCCACCAGGCAACACCGAACCGAACCAGACCGGGTCTCTAAGTTTGATACACCTCTGAGTGTGCTCTGAAAACTCAACCCACATAATCCTATCCCAGGTCGGCTGGGGTGCGTGTGACGCTTCGTATCGTTGTGTGCCCATGTGGGCGTTCTGCAATGGCAACGACGACTGTAGGGACAACAGCGATGAACTGCCGGAGAAATGTCCCTCCTGCGATCCTGTGGGCGATTTCAAGTGCAAGTCCGTGCTGAACTGCTAATGTGTACTCTGCCCTTCTCTATAGTTAACGGGCCGAATTCCCGAATGCGCAAGCGCAATTAATTACGCATTCAGTTGCGTGGCAAAATCGCAATCAGCTGCGCCACGCAGCTAATTGCGACGTGATTGCGTATCGGGAATTCGGCCCAGTATTTCAACTACACTTTTACGTGATGGTTATTATTTTTGTGATCAAAAATGGCAGATTCCTATCGTCTATAGAGCGGCTGGACTAACACTCTCTCACTCAAGTATTGTCTCATTCTTCGCCTCATACAACTGATATTATCCATCCCTCATACAACTGATGTTTCAGAACATCGGGCAAATGCGTGCCGCGTCGCTGGATGTGCGATTACGAGGACGATTGTGGCGACAACAGTGACGAGACTGCGGCCGAATGTGCCGGCACTCCTGCACCCTGCTCCGAGTCACAGTTCAGGTATTCTGGTGTATTCTCGAAAGTGTTGTGAGCCGCAATGTGGTAGAATACTAGTGCCGTGCGTATAACCAACAGAGTGGCACATTTTCATGAACGAAGTTGCGGCGAATGAGTTTCTAAGTTTACTGTTTTTGAATAATGTGCGCACACTGGCGCTTGCATATTTGGTGTCATGACGCATGAAAGAGGCCCCGCCCCATGTTTTTCATATATTCGAACGACGCTAACACCTACATATTGTTTGACAGATGTCGCGACGGCAAATGTCTGCGTGGCGAGCAGCGATGTGATGGGGAACCACAATGTGCACAGGTATGCTCAGTTATGGTACCCATAGTCGGGAATTATACGGATGTGAATATATTGTGCAGCGTGTTTTACCGTTGCCCGTTTCTGATCTGTTGTCACAGGCGGACGGAGCACCAGGTCATCGTCAGAGCCAGTGGACCACATGGTCATGCGCCCCAAATTCCTTGTTTGCGACATCAGGGCGAGGACGAGCATTCCTGCGCGACGTACACGTGTCCAGCCGGACGTCGCAAGTGCGCCGACAACATCTGCATCGCCGAGACACTGTTCTGTAATCGACGACGAGACTGTCAGGATGCATCAGATGAATCGGACGCGAATTGCGCCGACAAGACCAGAAGGGAATGCAGTCCGTTCGAATTCGCTTGTGCGAATGGTGAGTCGATCGGCATCAATCGATCGACCAACAATCACTGTGCATCTCACTCTCAGTTTCACTGCAATCTGCAGTACGGTTGTTCTCACCGAACATCAGTAATGTCCGTTTCCACCTGCTTGCGGTGCGCCGGAACATCGTCACTGCGAATGTGGTACTGCCAGCATTTCTTATCGGCCTCGCACAGATTTAGACTAAGAGCGTCGCTCTGAGGGCGCATGCAGTCATATCGGAAAAAAGAAAATAGACATGAAACAAAGGATTTTCTGTGTAAAATCTGAACAATAAGCGGCCGAAATTTGAGTGGCACAGAAAATGTTCTTGTCACATACAATACTGGACTGCTACAAAAAATGTTTTGCTTCATTTCCGTTTTCAGTTTTCCGGTACACGGAAATAGTAATCTTGGGCACAGAAACATTTTTTGTAGAAAAACAATGATCAAATTGAATTGATTTATGATCGCATAGAATCAATCAGTCACTGAATCACAGGTGTGTGTGTGCCCGGCAAGTACGTGTGTGACGCCGATGACGACTGTGGCGATGCATCTGATGAATCAGCAAGTCGTTGTGGCAGCAGACCTTGCGATCCTCCACTGCGATTCAAATGTGCCAAATCGGGCGTACGTTTCCGTTTGAATGACTTTGTTTATTGTGTTTATCAATCTTGATGATCGATGAGGATCAATCTAACCAGCGCCTACAAGACCAGACCGGATCGATCCCCAAGTTTGATCATAGGCAGACACCATCTGGCGTGAATACAGAGTAATGTCCGTTTCCACCTGCTTAGGGTGACCACCTGGAATTTTGTGCGGTTGCAACGGAATAAACTGGTGCTTTTTACACCAGTCATACGAGTGTGCTTCAATCATCTGCCTGACACATGTGACTACCCAACCATGTCACATGCACAGGTATGCCTCAACATCGTGCGTGTGTGCGACGGCAAACGGGACTGTGGTGCTGATGATGACAGCGACGAGAAGCTGCCACAATGTCCATTGCCCGACAGTCATCAGCATTGCGACCCGGATCACTTCAAATGCGCCAGTGGACATCAGTGTGTGCATGCCGACAAAGTCTGCAATCATTTGCGTGACTGCGACGACGCCAGTGACGAAGCTGGATGCAGTACGTTGATGGGAGACATTTCTGCTTCTGAAACATCACAAACATGTCTGTCGCTGCATGATCTGTGAAAGAAGGTTGACGCCGGCGAATTTCGCCCAGCGTAAAACAGCTCTTCGGATTAGCTGTGTATTGCATCGCTTGGTCATATTGGTGTGTCCACTCAATACAACTCACAAAATACGATCCGCAGGCAAAGTTGACGAACGGTATTTTAGAAGGCGTTAGCTGAAAGTTGATAATGGCTCTTGGTGCTGATAACATTCGTTTCCAGTTGACATTCCGTCATTGATCTCATGACAGTGATTGGTGTCTTGCAGTGAAACATCGTACAGCAGCGACGTGTGAGAGCGATAAAGAGCAGGTGTTCAATCGAACCAAGCCGGGCGGCTGTGAATTCCAATGTGTCAACGTGCCACCACGTGACAACGGACAAGGCGGTGGGTACTACTGTCAATGTCCCACTGGATTCAAACCGGCCGTGCACGATCCGAAAAAGTGGGTGAAAATGTTGTTGATGTGAATTGGTGATCATAATTTTGTTCACTGAGTTGATCTCACTCAACCTCAATCAATGAATCAATATGCAGATGCGACGACATCGACGAATGCAAGCTCAGTAACAACACTTGCTCGCAGTTGTGCTGGAATCAGAACGGCACGTACGAATGCGGTTGTACGGACAACTATTCGCACGCTAAACTGTCCGGCGGACGCGGACAGCGGACCAAAGTCGGCGCCAACTGTCGTGCTAATGGTCGGTCATCATAACATAGTACATACATTTATTTGACCATTTATTCTTGAACTTCATACTTCTAAGCAAGCACGTGCTATGCTGCGCAACTCGATATTATTTACTATAGTCCGCATGATTGATAATTGAGATACATATCCCTCTGTTTGTTGGCAGGTGAACCACCGGTTGTGATCCTGTCGACATCGAATGGCGTGAAAACGATCAACATGTCGAGTGGACATCATGAATTGAATGAGGGCGCTGCTGCCACCAGACAATATGTCACGTCGTCAGACTACGATGTGCAAACGGGTATGTACCTAATATGACAAAATAAATGGTGGATTCGGGTACACATTCACACGCAACACACACTCAACCCTGTGCATCTTTATACATTGTGAAACCGTCTGCCATGTTTAGTAGTGCGTAGACTGCATTCGCTACGTTTCCAAGCCTCCCGTGGTGCCCAAGGTGCTCATCAGTGTTGCCGCTTTCAGACACATTCTACTGGGTGGACGAGCCACGTCGTCAGATCTTCTGGTCAGCGATGCCTCGCAGCCAACAGAATCACACCGGCAAAGCGTTGGCGATCGATTTCGATAGCTTGATGGGTGGCATCGCTCCCATATCAATCGCTGTGGATGGAGTGAATGGGTGTGTGCATTATTGATTGGGCGAACGGATGTATACATCTGTGTCACATTGTGCATACTCATGAACCTTTTTGGTCAATGCGTAATGTAACGCATAGGACGGGGAACTTACAACATCTGAGCCGGGTATTCCCACAATCGATCTTGTGTGCCATACGCACGCAGCCGCGTGGCTGAGACTGTTTCTAGACAGCTTCGCGCCCAGATGGCGTGATAAACGTGACACTTACTGTATAGCACACGTGCTACTCTACAACACATGACATTCGTACAATAACGTTACCTACCGTACACAGCAACCTATACTTCGGTGCGGTCGCACAGTCGCCCGGTCGTCAACTGTCGGGTGCCGGGCCGCCGGGCACTCGCTTCAAGCGATCCGACCCGCCGCGTCAAAGTGGTTATATTTTTGTGGCCAAGGCCGATGGCCGATATCCGACCGTGCTCGTTGATGGCCTCGAGAAACCCGTGGCCATTGCCCTCGACTTCGCATTGGCTCGATTGTATTGGGTGGATAGTGGCACGAATCCAAAGTCAGTCAGAGAAGTGCATGCACTTGCATGCATACAGATTTTATGGGAATATTAACTTGTGTGATCGTGCGTTGAGTGACCGCGTGCACATTAATTGTGATAACAAAAGTGAAGACATCGCACTGTCACCAGGCCTGCCAGCTCCACATTGCTATTTTCATCAATTAGAAACCTATAGTGCCAAAAAGTGAAACATCACCCGAAGAGAACTGCAGGATTGTGTACTCGGACATGGACGGTCGCAAGCCACGAACAATCGTCAGTCAGAAACTGATCGGACCGCACGGCCTGGCGATCGACTATTATAAGAACAACAGAGTGGTCTGGGCCGATTACAAGACGCGCACCATAGAAGCCGTGAATCCCGACGGCACGCAACGCAAGACACTCATCCGAGCAGGTTAGTCATTGGGTTCTCGCAAGGGAGCGACAAATTTGGTGCCCCAATCTTTGTCCCCGCAGCCTGATTCATCGAACCGAACCTCCTTGCAGAGCCAGGCGACGCGCCCTATTCGTTGGATGTGTTTGAGGACCACATATATTGGATCCCACATCGTCGCAATGTGGTCTACGTGGATGACAAGTTCGGTCGCGGCATCCGATACACCCTGCAGTCAGCGTTGGCCGACTCGCCATTGGCCGTCGTCATCTATCATCCGTACAAATACGACAGGACCGAATCGGTATGGCCCGTTTTGTCACTATGAAGGGGATAGACTGTACATATCTGTGAAACATCACCAAACCATACACAGGTCTGTACCCCAACGCGTGTCAACCATCTGAGCTGCAGCCATCTGTGTTTGCCCACCGGTGGCGGCTCCGGTCGCTGCGTCTGTCCCGCAAACACACGTTTTATCGGCGATTCCACTTCAAACTGTAGTGCGCCCGTCGTGAGTTAAAATTAAAATAATTCAGTAATTTCGTGACTCAGTGCAATACACATACGGCAAAATCTGAAGCCAGCAGTCGAATTTTCCATTTTCATTGCTGAGTAACTGACGTTTCTGCTTCTCGGCCCAGTCATCCGAATCCTACATACATAGGATGTATCCTATGGTATACAACACACAATTGCAGCAACTACCGTCGACCCGTCCAGTGCAGTGTTGTTGCCAGAATGGTGGCATGTGCTCAGTGACGAATCAATGCAAATGCACCAATGGATGGGAGGGCGAATGTTGTGATCGGTCGACGCACAGAAAGGAGGCCTACTCTGCTGCACCTGCTAATGGTTGGTGCTTGCTTATAGCGTGCGTGCACCAAAAGCACGTAGGTGTACCACCGTATGAGCGCTGTGTGTTTTTCAGCTGGCGTCGTGGTGATCAGTGTGCTGCTGTTCCTGCTGATCGTTTTGTCGTTGGTCGGCGCCGGCTACTACATGTACACACGACGACTGTTGTTCTTCAAGAATAAACAGGTATACTTAGCCATTGCCTGATACATCAAGGCACTCATGATTGTACCCTGATTGTTCAAGGCCGACTCGCGTCCGTCGTCGTCGGTGCCGAGCGTGCAGTTCCACGGCAGTTCGGTCGAATTCACCGGGTCGTTCGCTAATCCGATGCACGAATCAGCCAAAATCGTACGTCTTCTCACGCTCTCGGCTACAGTGCACACTTGTTTATAGTCATCCTTTACATTATCATAAAGAATATTTTTGAGCTAAAGTTTGGTTCCCGTTATGCCGTTTAGCTCGTTTGTTATCACAGTGGAAAATCAGCATAGCGACCGCAGATGAGGAGTACTGATCATTGTCACACTAGATCGTCGACTGTATGTTCGATGTCTGAATCACAAAAGCAACAACAACACGGATAAATGTTTCAGGGCGAGATCCCAAGCGAATACAATCTGACGACACTCACCGACCCGCGCAGCACTACATTCGCCAATCCGGTCTACAACATGGACCAGCCAACATCAACCACCAGTGAAACATCATCCAGCACAAGCGGTGTGGTCAGTCCGGGATCATCCGTCATAGGTGGGTGGGAGAGGGGGAGACTGACAACGTACTCCTAACAAAGTATGGACTTCTATTTTTGATGAAATTATTAGCTGGTGACAAAGTTGTCGGAATCATATTTTGAGTCCAATTGGCGCCGGTCTGAGTTTGTTGATTTGTTGTTATACAAAAGTTGTTTATCACATAGCGGTCTGAAATGGAACAACTTTAGACGTTGTCAAAATCTAAACTGCCAATAAACGACTTGGTCAGTCCTGCCTGACAAGATAATCAGATCATCCTGACCGGTTCGCACGACATACCAGTGTCAAGGCTGTCATTGTCAGTAAATTTGGCCTCATTGTGTGATTAAAAAGACCAAGGCTGGAAAATTCGAAACTGTGCAAACGAGAGTTTGGTGTGAAGGTCGGTGTATAAGCACAGGCGAAAGTTCGGTCGGTGTAAGTCTGGTGTAAACATAAAACACATTGCTTATGCTTACTGTCAATGTGGAATGTTTCAAGTTTTACTCCGAACTACTTCAGGCCGAAATTTTCGAAACGTTTGAAAATTGCAGCCCAAAATTCATAGGATGTGATGCAATCTGACCAAGTATTGATAGCATGCTGTTGCAGATGTTTCACTTATCATATAAATATAAATACATGCAGCTCCATCATCGCTGATCACGAGTGCCAGTGGGTCGTCGCCCCCACCCGTCAAGCATCGAGCGCTTGACCCAACACCCAGTGACGTCACCCACGACCGGGCTCAGTTGGTCGAGGAGGACGTGTCTGATGTGTAGTGATGTTTCACTCACTTGTGTATAATCCCGCCGCTCGGTTATGTACGTTACCGCATACGCATTATTGATTGATTGACTGTGTAAAGATCAGCATACCGATTTTGAAAACACACCACAGATATTGGTCGCACAATGACTATATAAGAATCCATCCAAAAATTTTCCTGAATGGTAAGGCACGTCTCGCTGCAGATCACAAGCGGTCTATTTATATTTTTTCCAAAACATTTCTGCCGATATCACGCTCACTGCGTTCAAGCAGCTTCACTGTAATATCGCCAGAAATGTTTTGGAAAAAATATAAATAGAACGCTTGTGATCTGCAGCGAGACGTGCCTTACCATTCAGGAAAATTATTGGATGGATTCTTATATAGTCATTGTGCGACCAATATCACGCGCTTTTCGACCTTACTCATTTTTTCTTCAAAGTAGCGCATTCCTTCTGATTTACAATATGTGGTTTACGACTATAGCGTTTCGGCGCAAATACATATATCAAATTTTTGTAAAATCGAATCAGCTCTAAACTGTGATAAGACTACGTCGACAAAAAAACAATCCCCATTTGCAGTACGCATGTTCGTATGTGCATGTTGTCTCTGACCAAACCTTTGTTTCATTCTTTGGGTCGTTATATTGGCTGTTTCTATGTTTTGTTGAACTTCCATCATGGTTTTCCCCGAGATTTCACTTAGCACGCTGTGCTTCCAATCCCTGTTTTGTTCGGTTCTGGTCTGAGCCTTGGAACCAACAAATTTATTGTGTCTTTTCAAATTTTCTCGTGTTCATTTAATTCGATCCCGTTGCCGCGCCGTCGAGTGCTTTGCGTGCCATTGTTTAACTCAAATGTACTGTATTGATTCAGTATCGATTCCTGCTGTAGTTATTGACTGATTTGTACATCGATTGGATTGTTTTTATCAAGTGCTGCCGTATGTAGTTTGTTTGCGTGCGAATTTGATAATGTTACGCAGAGAAGTGTTATTTGAGAAAATAAAAGATAGTCATTGAACGTGAGAGAGTTGCAGCAAAGAAATGCGAGATTGTTCGGCACATGGTTCTTCAGCTCATGGCAGAACATGTGGAAGATCATCGCTGCAGAGCGCAGCGGAGGGACCACAACTTGGGATATAATATGCAAGGTTGAAATATCCCCTTGAAATGAAGGTTCAATTTTTGCACTTGAACTTCTGTATTTTTTCATTTTTTTTGGCCCAGTATAACAGCAGGATGTGCTGAAGACCGGCCTGGGTGTTACTTCACAAAGCACAGGCCTGACTACTGTTATGAATCGGTGTTTGTCTGCATTCATGGCCGAAACAGGACAGCTTTCATCTTTGCCGAGGCTTGGGCTAAATACAAGCGTTGCATACCTAGCACGCGTGGTTCCATGACATCAACCCAATCGTCACCCACCGCCAGCGGGTGGAATTTAGAAAACAAAGTCAAGCTCACCGTAGAGGAGATAGAAATCTTTAAGAAAACATCGGTGCCTGATTCGTAAAGGAAAGGTGAAACGAGGTGAAACATTGATCAAGCATGGGTCGCTGGTGACGGGACGCTTCGTTCCCAGTGACAGGCCGTCCCGCACACCTCGGCCTGTGCCGGACGGCGCGGTTTGTTTCACTTTATTCCTCGATAACGCCTACAAGTTATTGTCTGGCGGTAGACAAGTGCGGGAAGCTCGAATTTACTGCCTGTTTCGTTCTCAAATTTTTCTGGAGCACAGCTCAGTGTGATAGACCTCGGTGTAAACTTGAAACATTCCACGTTAATAACAGGCAATGTTTCACGTTTACACCGAGCTACGTCGACCGAGCTTTCGACCGAACTTTACACCGACCTTTACGCCCAACTGACCTTTACACCGTTTCGGAAATTCCACCCATAGAATGCAGTCACTAAAATGTTTCAGACCCGCAGCAACGTGGGTGTTCTGCCAGATTATTTTCAGATGAAGCTGTTTTGTAACAATCACAAATAGCACAGAGTGGCTAGGAGTGTCTGAACGTGAAAATCAGGATTGATTTAATGAATTCTTATATGATCATTGTGCGACCAATTTCTCCCCGATTTTGCCCTCAAGGCGTCAATATCGGCCCAAAATGACCAAAATTAGTGTAAAATCGGTGGTTTTTTACTCAAAATACTCGAAATTCATGCGCTACACACAAAATACAACGTTTTCACACGATTCTACGCATGATTAAAAACATCAAATTTTAACCCAAGCGCTAACCCCCCAGGCCATCGGCTCTGATACAGTGGGTATCCTCCTCTCTGAGCCCGGTACAGTGGGTATCCCGCTCCAAAGTACCTCTAACACTGCTGACAAGTGGAAAAAATTGTGCGCTGCGCGCAACTAAAGCACTTTTCAACGTAAAAATTGCCCAAAAAACTTCGAAACATGAAGAAACACGATACCTGCACCAAAAGAAAAGCGAAAATGCCAACTTGCGGGGGTGGGCTGCTGTTTAGGGCAGGGGTAAAGGCAACCAGCAGTGCTTTGCACTCTTCACCCTTCACTCTTTATCGGATTCACATGCAAATCACGGGCCGCGAGACGTGGCTACAGTAACAGGTGTGTAAGTATTCAGGGTGATACGGTATGGTCTAAGAGTGCAACGCACGGCTGGTTTGCCTTTAGATACTAGCACGGGGCGGGGGGGGGGGGTGCCAACTTGAGGGGGGGCGGTGGGTATTTCTAGGGTAGGTGCCAAAGCCACGGTGGGGCTGGGTGTGTTTTTTGGTGTCCGTCTGGTACGAAAAGTGGGGGTGCCACTTTTTTCAACAAACCCACATCAATACCTTCAACATTCCGATAGAGAGACACTGATAATGAACCAGAACGCCAAAGAAATAATTCCAAGTTTGAAATTGACACGGATAATTGTTTCCTTTGCGAATCAGGCACCGATGTTTTCTTAAAGATTTCTATCTCCTCTATGATTTTAGTGCCAAAATGACCATTTTATGGGACAAAAATGGTCAAATTCGTTCAAATTTTCTCACACGTGCACAAAAATACGCATTTTAAGGCTTATTTTAGCATAATTTAGACCAAATTTCATACTCCTGTTTTTGACTTCTGGACCAATACCCCCCAAATCGGGGTACCCGGCTAGCTAGCTAGCTTTCTTGTGCCGGACCCCTCCAGCTAGCTAGCTTTCTTGCTCGGACCAACTACATCACTGGAGTAGGCATGGGCTCAATACCGATTTTTAGGCCCACCCAATAACCAATACCCAATACCTAGCCTCTGACCCAATACCCAATACTCAATACCCAATACCAGCTGAGCAGATCCACCCAATACCATCTTGTGAAGGTCTTCGCGTAAGCTTGCAGATGCAGATAAAATTTGAAATTTACCAGGCGTGGCGCTGGCGCCCAATACCGTATTCCCTAAAATAGAGCCCCCCAAAAATAGAGCCCCCAAAAAATACAGCCCCCCTAAAAGGGGTCAGTGAAAAAATAGAGCCCACCCCAAAAATACAGCCCCCCCCAACTTGGAATTCCCCGCTTGGGGGTCGTAAAGTCAAGTTCTTGCATAAGACACCTTGTGTACAACGTTTGTGGTTGAGTATATGATGACGTAAAGCCTTTTTATGGAAGATCTGCACTGCACCTAAAAACACTCAATAATGACCAGTAACACCCTGACAGAACTCTATTCTAGGGGTATTATTATTATTCTAGGTGGTATTGGGTATGGGTTGTGCCCATGCCTACCGTATTGTCGGAAATAGAACCCGGGGGGTCTATTTTTTCACTGGGGTCATTTTGGGGGGGTTAAATTTATGGGGGAGGTCAATTATTGGGGGGGTTATATTTTTCATTTGGCCCCCCGACGAAAAAAATCATTGTTAATAATGCCCATAAAAATGGCTTGTTTTCGGTATTTTCTAACTTCAACAGCGGCAATTATGCTTAAAAAGCTGTATTCTGTTGTGTACGCAAGCTTAAACAACGTTTGACACAACAACACAGCCCTACCATACCACTAATCTGTGGTACGGTGAAGGTTGGGGGTGGGGTTCTATTAATGGGGGGGTCAATTAATGGGGGGTTCTATTTTTGATTTCGAGCCATTTAGGGGGGGTTCAATTAATGGGGGGGTTCTATTTCCGACAATACGGTAGACGGGAGCAGTGTAGGCATGGGGGCAATACCCACCCAATACCCAATACCGTAAAAACCTAAATAGAAGGGGGGGCTCTATTAACTCACTGACCCCATTTTGGGGGGGCTCTATTCCGGGGGGGCCTCTATTAATTCACTGACCCGAAACCTGAAAAATTGTTCCCAAAAATACCCCCAAAAACCTCTAAAAAGGGGTTTGAAAGGATGTTTTTTTCGCTTGTAATTGCATTTATTCGTGTCTATTCGTCAATAAGAGGCGTATTATGTGCTCTGAACGAACAGCAAACGTGCATAAATGTACCTGTACACCACTATCAAGCCTTAATACACTACTGTATAGGGGATGTTACTTAGGGCTTAGGGGGGGCTCTATTCCGGGGGGGGCTCTATTAATTCACTGACCCCTTTTTGGGGGGGCTGTATTACGGGGGGCTCTATTCCGGGGGGGCTGTATTTAGGTTTTTACGGTACCCAATACCCAATATCACCCAATACCCAATACCAGGTATTGGGTGCCGGTATTGGGTATTGGGTGTGGGCCTGGTCAGTGTAGTGGCAGGCCCATGTGTGGGAGGTAAGTATGATGCGGGGTTGGGACCGGAAGCGTGAGAGGTATGATTTTGGTCACCCAAAAACGCGAAAAAAACACCGTTTTTGTGATACAATTTTGGCCAAAAAATGAGGTAAAAATAGTACTTTTTCCAAATTTTCGCCGAAAATCGCCTAAAAATAGGTATTATGGGTGGGTTAGCGCGCGATTTTTGGGAAAATAAGGTCGAAAAACACCGATTTTTGCCTTAAAAAGGTATAAAATTGCTTGTGAGAGGTATGATTTGGAGTTGTGAGAGGTAAGTACTCAACCCCCCTCGGGTTTTGTGGTAGGTAAGTACTGAGAGGGGGGTAACCCCCCCAGCCACTACTATGGGCCTGGTATTGGGTATTGGATTGGGTCTTTTCCAGGTATTGGGTGCCACCCAATACCCCTGTTTTGCCCTATTTTTCTCCTCCAGAGCCCTGAAATGGTAAAAAAATTTCAATTTTTTAGCCCTTGAAATTGCTTTTTTTAGCTGCACTGTTAAGAAGAATGAGAAATTCAGTCATATTTTACTTAGTATCAGTGGTGTCGTTGGGAAATCAAAAAGTCTGGATACCGGATACCCAAAATCCAAAATTTTCGGATGCCGGATACCCAAAATGAAAAATCTCGGATACCAGGGGGGTTGCTCCCTAAAATAAAAAATCTCGGATACCCAGGGGGTTGTTCAAAAAAGGTCAATTTTTTAAGAGGAAAATCGAGCAAAATCGGTGTTGAAAGCGCAAAAAATGGTCATTTTGGGGGTTATGCTTGCGCTAGCAAGCGATTTTGAGCATTTTGGAGGTAAAAATAGGCGATTTTTACGGTTTTCGAAAAAATTTTAGGGTAGGATACCCCTGGACAAAAAGTCAGGATACCGGATACCCCTGGGTGAAAAAATCAAGATACCGGATACCGGATACTAGGGGGGTAACCCCCTTCCCCCCAACGACACCACTGCTTAGTATTCGATCAAAAACCCAAAACAGACCCATTTTTTAAAAAAAAGTTTGGAATGTTTGGGTATTGGCATTGGGTCGGTATTGGGTATTGGGTCTCAACCTGAGTATTGGGTATTGGGTATTAGGTTGGGTCCCATTTGAGGTATTGGGTATTGGGGCTGGGCCCTGGTATTGGGTATTGGGTATTGGCTTGGGTCAAAAAATCGGTATTGCCCCCATGCCTAGACGGGCGGGACGCATTGCGGGAAGCCCAAAGACTTTTGGTGGGGAAATGCCCCACTCCTCGAAAATCGAATTTTCGATTTTTTGATAGAATGCACGGATTGGCTCAGAGTTTGGCCTGGGCCAAAGCCTAATAAAGAGCCTGAGTGTTCCATTTTACATGTTTACATAAGGCACGTTTACTGAACACGTAGGCGACTTTTGAGAACATTGACCCAAAAATCACACATTTTAGCGCTAAAAATGCCCATTTTAGGCCTAAAAATGCAAAAAATGGGGGGAGATAGTGAACCCGGTGGGATGATGATCAGAGTTCGTAAAAAAAATTTTTGCTCATTTTTTTCCAATAGGAAAAAAGGAAAACAAAAGAAAAAAACAATTATTTTTCCTTTTCTCAATGACCATTTTTTGCTATTTTTTCTTTCCATAATGAAAAAAACAGCCAGTTTGAGATGAAAAAAAAGCTATTTTTGCCTGTAAAACAGCATTTATTTGCCGGCGGCCCGATTGCGACCTCTGCTCAGATGTTCTTCTCTTGAGAACTGGGTCCCGACTATCGAAGGAGTGCCCATTTATTTGCATGACACACGGGTAAACCTTGTTTTTCGTCGTCGCACAGCTGCCTGCCAAGGCCAAAATCCCAATCCCGAGCTGAAACAAAGAAATTCATTCATGAATAATCAGCGGTGTAGCTACCCAGGCGGGGCGGCAACCTGCTGTACCACCAAAAATGTGGGGCGGCAACCTACCTACCTACTGTACCGGCTGAGCTGGAGGGAAGAAACTTTTTTAGGTCGAAATTTTGATGAAAATGTACTCTAAAACGCTAATTTCGCGCGTGGCGCGCGATTTTTCGCCTATTTGGAGTGAAAAATACCGATTTTATACCATTTTGAGCCAAAAATCGCAAGTTTCTGTACCGGCCACCGGACGGGGACCTACCTACTGTACCAGGATGGAGCGTCAACCTACCTACCTACTGTACCTTGGGGGGACCCCCACCCCCCTGCTACACCATTGTGAATAATCATACAACGAGATAGGGAACAACTGTTTCTGAGGACAATGACATGACCTCGTCAATTCACCATATCCATGTTCTCAGACTGAGCTCCATACATAAAATTTCATCGTTTTTAATGCACTTGCAGCAAGATATCGCCCCAGCACAAAAGAAACAAAACTTCACACACAAGAAAAAGACACTGATGACAAATGAAATGGAATGGAAAACGAACTACTCAACTCTCAATCGTCTCAATTTCACCATTTTCGGAAATTTAATTTTTTTTTGCTAGACAGGCGTTTTTTTCCTTTCGATTTTTCGTTTTTTCCCTAAAAAAATAACGTTTTTTCCTATTGCTTCATTTTTTTCCCATATTTTTTCTTCGGTACCATTTTTTTCGAGGAAAAAAAACGAAAAAAATTTTTTTCCTTTTCTTTCCTACCGAACTCTGATGATGATAGTGTACCACATGAGGGGGAGATAGCGTACTCGAGGGGGGACCCCCTCCCCCCACCCAGCCCCAGGAACTGCACTGCTGTTTTGTGTGCTTTGCTTGGTGCTAGCATAGGCACGCTGGCTGGCTCTCCATTCCGTTTATTCGCAGCCGGTGACCGCGACGTGACGTTATTTGTGTGAAGTGAAGGCGAGGATTTCCATCTAAAATTCCGTAACCGACAGATATGGCGGCCACTTTGGTGTGAGTTTTTTTATGATGATGATGACGTTTCACTTTGTCCATTGTAATAAAAACACCACCAATCCATCCAGTGATGTAGTTGGTCCGAGCAAGAAAGCTAGCTAGCTACCTGGGTACCCCGATTTGGGGGGTATTGGTCCAGAAGTCAAAAACAGGGGTACAAAATTTGGTCGAAATCGAAATTGTGCCAAAATAAGCCTTAAAATGCGTGTTTTTGTGCATGTGTGGCCAAATTTGAGCGAATTTGACCATTTTGGCCCATAAAATGGCCATTTTGGCACCAAAGTCAACACTTTTGACTTGATGACCGGAGCAAGAAAGCTGGCTAGTCAATTTGGGGGGTATGGGTTCTGGAGCAAGAAAGCTGGCTAGTCAGTTTGGGGGTATGGGTTTGGGAGCAAGAAAGCTGCGTAGTAGTTGGGGGGTATTACCCCCATGCCCCCCAAACCACATCACTGAGTGAATCCATCCACCGTCAATATAAAGTAACTCAACGCCAACACGAGCCCGATTTCGGAGCTGCAAAATGGTGAAACATTCAGAGGTGGCTGCTGATTTGGGAAACGTTACACGTTGTGGAATACAACGTGGAGCATGATGATTTTCTCTTTCTTTGCGTTTTGCAAGTTCACCACCTCCGAAATCGGGCTCGTGTTGGCGTAGTTTGCATTTACACGCTGGCAGCAATTTGTGACTATGTTTCAGCGACCAAGCGCCGTTCGATTGGGCGAAAACTGTTGAATCCGAAAGTGAGCGCATTTTGAGTTTTGTATTTTTTCGATAAAAAAGCAGGAAAAACTGTTAAGAAGCTGTCTAACACAATGTTCCAGCATCACTATCAACGGGTGCCGGCACGTACGAGGAGTTCACGAAAGATGGTATTCGAACGGTGATCGAAATCAAGGAGGAGGAAGAGGATAATCACATCAAGAAGATCAAGACTGTCTCCACGTTCAAGGTGATCACGAAGAAAGTGCCGAAACGCATCGCTGAACGAAAGGTGCGCGCTCTGAACTTGGAAATAAAATTGTTGAGGAATCGACGATTCGTTTTCGAACTTTTACTTTGTGATCGGTCCGGTATTTAGAGGTACGGACGGACCACGGGATCCCTGACGTTTCAAACTCGTGACGAAACGTGAAGTTGAATATCCTTTACCACCTCTCAATTTGGACTACTTGCTTCTTAAACTTCTGGTGGAAATTGCGGCACCGATCGAAATCAAAACGTGCTGCAAATCTTAAAATAGCCAATAACGTTAGCATTAGTAGTAGATAGATGGAACCGGAAGCAGTGCCCAAAAGCTGAAATTTACAAGAAATGTTTCGACATAAGGTTATCTGGTGGCTGCTCGAGAGGGGTAGAGATTTTTTGCGAGGAAGCACTATACCATACCATGCTGACTAAATTCGTGGGGATTGAATTTTATGGCTTAAAATGTACATAAATCGCGCGAAGCGCGCAGATGCTTGCACTTTTTGTCGATTTTGGCGGATCTTTAGCCATCTTTGATAAAAAAAGAATATTTTTAGGGTGAAATTTGGGAAAAATTGGGGAATACAAATGCCTAGTTAAGTTAGGCACAGAATTTGGGAAATTAGTGCACCTGCCAGCTGGAGAGGCGGTTAGTGTAGTGTATTATACCCAGGGTTGGATAAAAAAAGTAAAAATTTTTTTGTAAAAAAAAATTTTTTTTTTAGAAAAAAGTTGGCCACTTTTTTTATTTTAAAATTTTAAAAAGTAAGTCCACTTTTTTATTATTTTCCCCCTTTTTTTCGTTATTTTCTCACCTTTTTAAAGTAAAAATGTATGTTTTCATGCGTTTTATTGCTCATCATTCTCAAAAAATCGCCTGCGGCGCTTATATTTCAGTTTAAAATGGCGTTGTAATGGACTCATACAGTTCCCAGACATCCCAACAATCGCTGCACGTATAATATAGGACACCCCATACCGTATACTGTGCAGTTATTGAGGTATCGACGTAAGCTATCGACAGACTCCACGTTGCTCGCCTATTTGCAGTTGTGTGGATTTGTCATTTGTTGCTTTTGTCACACAACATGAGTGTGGTGTAACTCTTTATCTCTCTTCAAATTTATCCCCAAATTCACAAACAGAAGGTTGGTCTTCCCTTTGTCATATATGCCCACAGAGTTACCTTCGGGCGGGTTCTCAAAGTTATGACCAAATGGGCCAGATCGTAGGTGATCGACATAAACATACAAGTCAGTGGAGAAGTTCTCTTTAGTGTCCCTCAAAACATACCTAAGTAACATGATTTCAGAAATTTCATTTTTCTAGAAACCAATTTTTTGGGGGTCCGGAATAAAAAAAGTGACTTTAAAAAAAATTTAAAAAGGTTTTTTTTAAAAAAAAGTTCGATAATAAAATTTTTTTTTAATCCAACCCTGATTATACCTTTGTCGCGGCGATCAGTGTATCTTAGGGGGACTCCCCGACCGCGTAAATTATCACGCTAACTGAACACCGATACCGAGTATTAACCATCGTGTTACGCTATTGGGTGGAATTTTCGAAACGGTGTAAAGGTCATTTGGGCGTAAAGGTCGGCGTAGCTCTGTGTAAACGTGAAACATTGCCAGTTATTAACGTGGAATGTTTCAAGTTTACACCGAGGTATATCACACTGAGCTGTCGACCGAGCTTTCCACCGACCTTTGCACCCAACTGACCTTTACACCGTTTCGAAAATGTCACCCATTGAATGGAAAATTGCGAATAGACGTTCTCCGTTTTTTTCTATTTTGCAGCGTTGGCGCAAGTTCGGCGACTGCGCTAAGGACAAACCGGGACCGCAAGCGGCCGACATGTACGTGGATCAGGAGATCAAAACACAATTTGTGCGAAATAGGGCTGGAGAGGTGGGTGATGGAGATTGTTGACTGAAGCAGTGGTGTCGTTGGGAAATCAAAAAGTCAGGATACCGGATGCCAAGAATCCAAAGTTTTCGGATACCGGATACCCAAAATGAAAAATCTCGCATGCCAGGGGGGTTGCCCCCAAAATAAAAAATCTCGGGTACCCAGGGGGGTTGTTCAAAAAAGGTCATTTCGTTAGAGGAAAATTGAGCAAAATTGGTGTTGAAAGCACAAAAAGTGGTCATTTTTGGGGTTATGCTTGCGCCAGCAAGCGATTTCTAGCATTTTGGAGGTAAAAATGAGCGATGTTTACGGTTTTCGGAAAAATTTTAGGGTAGGACACCCCTGGAGAAAAAGTCAGGATACCGGATACCCCTGGGTGAAAAAATCAAGACACCGGATACTAGGGGGGTAACCCCCCTCCCCCCCCCCAACGACACCACTGGACTGAAGACTACCGATTATGGATTTGAAACGAACTGAGAAAACGGAATATGCATTACTGTCTTCCCGCTTTGTTTATTTTTGCACTTTTTTGGAAACGGAAACAGAAAAGCACACTTGCGGAAAAATCGGTGTTTTATATTTTTGAAAAGTTTTCCGAAAAAAACCGATAAAGAAGTATAACTATAGTGGACAAGGATAGAGCAACCCAAATTAACGTTAGTGTCACTGTGTATCCGGTGTTTTTGACGCTCATAACAACCGAAATGATCAAACCAAGGCACTTTTCCGCCTCGCGCCTTCGACAAAAGTCTGGCTCATGAAAATATTTTCCGAATTCAGCGCCAAATGACAAAAAACGCGTACAAAAGACTGATTACGCTTTCTATGCATTCCACGCATGTATTCAGCCCAAGCCTAAGCCTAAGTCTAATCCTGGTCTCGTGTCACGCCGATAGTCACGAACACCCCGCGAAACCTAGGCGTATTGTTGCGAGTAAAAAAACGGAAAAATTTCCTGAAAAAGCGGTTATTTTCGTATTTCGTCAGTGAAAAATATTTTGGCTGATGAATTTTTCCGGAAAAGTATTTTGTGTGTTTTACGTATATTTGTGACGTTCAATCGCACTTATCTGCAGTAATTAGCTGCTCTTCGCCATTTTTTGCGCATAATTTGGCAGTTGCACCATTTGAACACTTGCCAAGTTTTTGTCCGGAAATATATTTAGCAAAATAGAGGAAAAATTGCAGAAAACAAACGGCTCCCAATTAGGGTTAGAGAGATGTCGGGTGTCGGCTGTCGGGTGTCGGGTGTCGGGTGCCAAAAAAGTGTAGGTGTCGGGTGTCGGGTGTCGGGTACCCCCAGATGTCGGGTGTCGGGTTTTTTTGGACCCGACACCCGACAGCCGACACCCGACACTTACGGTTCAAAACATCAGTTTTGCTGAGAGAAGAATTTTGGGAGAAAATTTTCTTCGGATCAAATGTTTCCGAAGACGCAGAATGTGACATTTTGGTGTTTATTTCGTGTGAAAATACTTGAATTCAGTAACCCGAGCCAAAAAATTGCACTAACGATGCAAATGAGCAAAAATTTGCCTGTTTTTGTTACAAAAACAGGTGTCGGGTGTCGGGTTTTTTTCAAAAACTAGATGTCGGGTGTCGGGTTTTTTTACAACTGTCGGGTGTCGGGTGTCGGCTTTTTTTCTCAGATGTCGGGTGTCGGGTGTCGGGTTTTTCCAGATGTCGGGTGTCGGCTGTCGGGTGTCGGGTACCCCCCCGACCTCTAACCCGCTGCGCGGGTTGTATGTCGGGGTCGTGAAACATTGCTTGATGTTCCATGATTCGCAGAAATTTCGCATTTCTGTTGAACGGAATTGCTTTCCGTTATCACTAATGAGCTCTTTCGGCGGCCCATTATGCCCAATAAAGTGTGAAAGTGCTTCGACACACTTTTCAGCCGTTAGGTCCGAGAGTATGTATACTTCAGGCCATTTGGTGAAAAGGCACACGAAGACAAGCACATCTTTATAGTTTTTGGATTCGGCCGAAGTGTTCTGTTCCCGTAGGCGCGGGGATTGCCGTTTGCCTACTTGCAGGATGTCAAACGCAACTTTGTGAAACGGTATTGGAACTATTTCGTGCGGATGCATCTCTGGGGTGTTCACTTGGCCGTGTCCTTGACGGAAAGCACAGATTGCACACTTTCGGCAATGGGAGATGACATCTTGATGCATGTCTCTCCACCAAAACCGATTGTGCAACATTTTGTATGTTCGTTTGAGCGAAAAATGTCCCTGTATTCTCGTGCGCTACTCGCATAAGCGACAGCTTGTGTTTGTCTGAGCCGCCCAATTAATCGTTGTGTCTGATCATATTCGTTCAACCAGAACAGAACATTTGTATCCTTGTCGAGGAAAAACTTGTGCTTGTTTTTGCACATCGTACCGTTGTACGGCACTAGTTGTTTTATCCTCGATAGGATTATTGATCAGTTCAACAATTTTTGTGATCCGGTCATCAGCTCTTTGTGCAGTGCTGATTTTCTGAAACATTTCGGAGTTTTTGTAGATCTCCTCGATCGGTATCGTTTCATCATCACCAAGGCGTGTGTTCACGGCCTCTCCTGGGTTGTGATGTTCCATTCAGCACGTCAGTTACGCGCTGCAGGACTGACATCACACCAGGGGTCTATATGGCACGCAAACTCTTTATCATTTAAAACGATATCCATGTATATGTCATCTTGGCAGATCCTGTCAGGATACGCATACGTGTTTGGACAGTTAATCAATTCGATAATTCGGGCGATTGTTTGCCTAATTCGGCCTCAATGTATTTACGTATTTCACGGAATCGATAGATCCATTCCGGAATACATGATGAAAGAGCCTCCAGCCCTGAATTTTTACCAACAGGTCGATATTCGATTTCTGGGTCATAATCAGTTCAGGATTAGGCACCAACGCTGCGATCTCTTGTATTATTGAAACGCTCTCTCATGCATGATTTGAGAGCTTGATAGTCGCTATGACCTTGAGTGGCATTCGGTACACATAAGGCTGGAATTGCTCCGAACACCAGACGACGGCTAGCATTTTTTCTAGCTCGCTCGCTGTGTAGTTTTGTTCCGCGGGAGTTAATCCACGCAAAACATAAGCAATTGGCCTCATGGCACCGTCCCCTTGTTTTTGTTGTAGTATCCCACCAATACCGACTCCACATCCATCGGTTTCAACGATGAATGGTTTGTTGAAGTCGGGGTACACCAAAACGGAGTCTGAGGTCAACAAATCTCGAAGCGCGATTTGAGAGGCCTCCCTCTGTGCATCACCCCACACAAACACAGTATGTTTGCGAAGCAGGTTAGTCAGAGGTTTCGCTATTTTGGCGTAGCCTTCGATGAAGCATTGGTAGTAACCCAACAAGCCCAGAAAACGTCTAACTTCGTCTAGGCGTGTACAGGTCTCGGGAAATTCTTGACCGCGCTCACCGTTTTGGGATTTGGACGCATGCCATTTTTATCGACAATAAATCCCAAGTACAAAATTTCTTTCGGCACAGAATGTTGTTTTGCCGGGAGAAACTATGAGACCGACCTCTTTCAGGCGGTTCAGGACTTTGTCGACCAATTTGACATGGTCCTCCAATGTATTCGTAACAATAAGTATATCGTCGAGATAGACCGAAATCCGGTCGTCGTCAAGTACTGACAGTGTCTCGTCCATCACTCTTTGGAAGATGGCGGGAGCACAAGTCAGGCCATAAGGCATTCTGGTCCACTCAAACACACCATGCGGCGTTGTAAACGCCGCTATGTGCTGCGTTTGGGGATACTTCTTGACCTGCCAAAAACCGGAATTTAGGTCCATTTTCGTGAAGTATCTGGGTTTGATGCGTCCTAATGTATGCGATTAGGTCTGTGCATCTCGGTAATGGATAGGCATCTTTAATTGTGGCAGTATTAACCTTTCGGTAGTCGCATGTAATGCGTACATCACCGTTTGGTTTCCAAACCGGATTAACAGGACTTGCCCAATCCGATTTGGACTTCACAATTATGCCTAACTTGAGTAGATGCTCAAGCTGCTTCTTCGCTTGGTTCTCGAAAGCAAAATGCCATACGGCGCACTTGCTGCCGAATGGGTGAAGTGTCACCCACTTCCATACGGCATTTGACTAAATCAAAATCACCGAAGTCACTTCCAGTTAGGAAAAATGCTTCGTGATTTTTCAGTAGTACTCGTTCGAGAGAAGCCCGACACGCAGTTGCTCAGCTTTGCCAGTGATTCACCGAAGTGCTTGTGCATTTCTTTCAATCGAAATTGAAGTTCGGCTTCAGGGGACTCAAAAGTAATGATTCCCTTTTCGCCAACCTTCTCGCTTTTCATATCTTTGGTGTCGGCGTTTAGATCCGGCCTTTTAGCAGCATTTGAGATGCGGTCACCCTCTCTATTGCTGTTCGGCTCGGGTCACGCTGACTTGATTGCTGACCGGCTCGTTTCCCGAATGGTATACCTGCTCACCCTGAGGTTGAGTAGTTTGCAGTAGGATCTTTCCGAACCTAACGTGAGGTTCCCCAATTGGTTTTCGAGCCGCTTGTTATTTTGGTCGACGAAGGCTTGCAGGTCTTCGTCGTCGAGATTTTCTTGCTCAATGGACCTTGTCGGCGTGCTGCGATCGACAACATTTCGGCAGATAGGCCTCCGTTAGGATGGCCACTGGCTGGTCCTTGTCGATTAGACCAAGTGTTCGTGTTATTATCGACTCGGACAATGATTTCTAGTCGGCGTCAATGCACATCGTACATTGTCGGTACAATTTCAACGGCTTGTTTCTCATCCTCCGAGCTGACGGTATTCGGCTCGAGGGAGATAAACACCGCAGTTTTCGTCCTTTTCGAGCAAGGCCTTGAATGGTGTGTCATCCCCCCCTAAGCTGTGTACATGGGGGTGGTACACCTTTGCTTCAACATTGAGTGACGTGTGTGCTGGGATAACCACGTCTTGGGCAAACGCCACGATCAGGTCTTCCACCACCAGATTCAGCAGTTGTGCTGTTGGATCATGTGGTGCGCACGGCTTAACGCAGTCTCGATGTTTCTGTAGTGTCGA
>JASAMV010007160.1:0-88998 GCA_030248065.1 Rhynchonema sp. JSB1_4
AACCCTGGGTTTTGAAACTAAACTGTTCCTTGCCGATGTGGTTGTTTGTTGGATCTGTCGCATTACTTTTGTTCGACACAGAGTAATCCAGAGTTATCAACAACTTTTGTACAGCAGTTAAAGGGTGTGTGTAACGTCTCTTAACCCCATGTTTACTCGGGTGCAATCGAAAGATGACCTCGACAGGCCGAGCGTGTGCAAAAAACCACGTTATTATCACTCGCTAAATCGCGAGAAATATTGAGGTTTACTTTTCGAATTAAATCGATTTTCCGGACCCCGAATTTCAGGCGCTTTTGAGTGCGCGCTACTCACGTTTGGCGTTTTTCTGCTGAAACATTGCATGTTTAAGCGCGGCTCAGCCGCCTGTACAATGCACGTAAACGCTCAACACACGACGTCTTGGCTGGCTGGCTTGACTGTGGACACAATGAATGTTTCATTTAACCCACACAAGCTGGTTTGTGTGTGTTTCGCTTCGTAACTTTTCTTGTCTGCTCAGTCTGAATTTTGTGTCCGGAAACGGATTTAGTTCGAAAAGTAACCCTCAAGATTTCGCGATTTAGCAAGTTAGAAGTCGCGGTTTTTTGCACACGGCGGCCTTTCGAAGACATCTTTCAAATTCCACCTAACAAAACATGGGTTTAGGAGACATCAATCACACCTTTTAAGCACACGCTGCTGTTGCTGTTGTAAAGTAAGTTATACACGCGCCACCACTCTTTGCTATTCAATACACAAATACATTGGTGCCGTGGATTGTGGGTGGGTGAAGACGTACAGTAGCTAAGTTTGCACGGTGAAATTTGTGTTTCTAGTTAAAAATCAATCACCTTGAAGCCTGTAATTAGGGAAGGTGCCTGATGTACACCTTTCCGACTTGTTGAAACCCTGAAACATCACGAAAAACAGCAATGCGCCAACACACACCGGCCCAGTGATGGTCAGCAGGCGGCTTGTTCTACATCTACAACTCTGTCGATTTGTGTCGTGCTCCACTCTGGTGTTTGCAGCGTTGCGTTGCCCGCAACATTCGCGATAAGTCTAATACCCTTTCGGGTTTACCCCAACATGTTTTTCAACGCCGAATTAGGTGATGAGTACCTCCCATTCTAGATCACATAACGTGTGCGTGTGTCTACCCTGATACAGAGCTGACTCTGCTCATGGTGTATTATCTGGCATCGATTAGGTTAGATGTTACTGTACTTGATTCTGGTAGCAACTTTTGTTTCCCACAAAAATCTGCAAAAGACAGCTGCACACGGCATAGATCGCCAAAGTTGAAAAAGATGTGCCCTGCCGACGGCGGTCCGTCGTAGGGGTGTAGCCGGATCGCACCTTTTGGTGATGTTTCAAAAGACATGTTGGAGGCCTCTGTTTTTCTGACTGCTTTCAAAGAACCTCGAGAGGTTTTGTTGAAAAAAGTATATGTGCATAAAATCTGAATTAAAAAATATATGAAGTTTTTGTCAATTAGCATGTCATATTTTTGCCATCGCACGCCAGGAGGTTAGAGTGAGATGTGATCAGTTAGTTTTGAAACCACCGTAAAAATCGAAAATCTTGAAGCGTTGAATCGCGTTGACAAAAAGCAGGCGTCGGTCTTCAGCGCAACTCTTTATGATTTATTTCTGGGTACGCACGCACACAAGCTAAAAATATCTATAGCTGATGCTCACCTTGTGTAGATAAAAAGCAGGCTTAGTTTGTAGCGCGTAAAACAATCATGCATACCCAAATAATCATAAAGTAGGACAATAAATGTACGCGCGGCACTTGGGTGCGAAGTTAACGGTCGCGGGCCGTGCATTAGACAATGAGTAATATAATACGCAGTTTTTGAGTGTGCTAACGCAAACTGCAAGGGTAGGATTTTGGATGTTTTCAACGGCATTGCATGCAAATCGTACTTGTTTTGACACGGGTTCCAGCATGACCATGGCAACAGAGGCACTTCTGACTGATCTGTACGTTGAAATTCACGAGGTGGGGGTTGGCATTTCATTGGTGCATTGAAGATTGGTACTCTGATTAGTAAAGTTTACATGAGCCTCACGTTCCTCGTGATATCCTATCTGAATGGAAGCATTGATGCAAATCTCTGACAGCAAAAGGTTTTGATTGTGCACCGTAGCTTCGTTACATTTCTCACATTTGCCCCATGACGATTTTGCATTTCCGCACTTTTTCCAGCGTTTGTGGGAAACGGCACAAGACAGAATTGGAGAGCGTGATCACTGTTGAAATCGACTCTTATTTTGGACATGTCAGGGCAAGTTTCTGTTGATTGCCGGTGCTTTTTGACTTCAAACTCAGTTGACCACGAACTGACGCTCGCGCACAGTGTATGTACATATGTGTATGTTGGCATAAAGTCCCTGGGCTCCAAGACGAAAAATCGGCCTTGTTTCAAACAATTTATCCAAATAGCGGGCCCAGTGCTCGATTCGGGACGTTTCACAAAATAGAGCCCTCGGGTTCTTGGATTAACTCCCTTAGTCAGGTCGCACTCTGACAAAAGCGAGAAGCGAAAAGTTTTTCAGCATAGTCATCATACAGAGCACACGCCAAACAGTTTCTGAAACATTATGTTTCAGCATCACTGGTGGTTTAGGCCCGTGTTGAAGAACTGTTGCTGTTGTGCTGAACATTTCGCTTTTCGCTTTTGTTAGTGAGTGGCATTTTTACCCCGCCTCGCCACTATTAATATTTGAAATTTTTGGTTTGTTTATTTATGTAGCTCTAATTTAGTTTCCCACATCGAGACGAGTAGGATTTATATTCATGACTTATTGGTTTAGTGGAGATTTTATACCGAAATCAATCGATAAACACCGGTTCTCCGGGAAAAAAGTTAAAAAATAGATAGACCTCCAGTTCTTGACAGTCACGTCAGCCATTAACAAAATTTTGAATTGCCGCAAATTGTCATGGGCTACAGTGTGCTATTAGGGACTTTGCGCTCCCACTAACAAACAGAGCGGCGCACAAACAAAACGCATGGGCAACATCACGTGACTACCGTATGCTTGTGACAAGAAGCAGTCGGCAATCTTGAATACTTATTCTTGTCTTCCTGAAATGCAATAGGTGAGGGTCTATCTATTTTTTGGAATTTTGTTCCCGCGAACCGGTGTTTATGGATTAATTTCGGTAGTCGGCACTTAATGGAAAAGTCATGAATAGAAACCTTGTTCGTTGTCGGCAACAATAATAGATCATAAAAACAGACCAAAATTTTCAAATATCAATAGTGGCGGGCCAGGTTTAAAGGGGAAATTGCACATTCCTAATCGCCTTTCAAGTTTTACAAGTGTTTAGACAGCAATTTGGGCATCACAAAAGTCAAATCATTTGGTACAAACTCTCAAACATGTACCCAGGAGATTGCGTTCAAGACAAGCCACTGGGAACAAAATTCGGCGCGGACCGGCCGAATTTCTACCTACGCATTCAGGCAAATTGCCTGATCAAAAAGCTCTCAAGGTGACGGAATGTTTCGCATGATTTTTGAAACTCACTAACTATAGAATTTCGCTTTTCTTTATATTTCGAATTTCAACGAATTGTTCCAGCGTGTCTGCTAAATGTTTCATGCTCTGCTTGTCACGCTGGAACAATTCGTCGAAATTCGAAATATAAAGAAAAGCGAAATTCTATAGTTAGTGAGTTTCAAGAATCATGCGAAACATTCTGTCGCCTTGACAGCTTTTTGATCAGGCACTTTGCCTGAATGCGCAGGTGGAAATTCGGCCGGTCCGCGCCGAATTTTCTTCCCGATCGTTCCCTTTAAACTGCTTCTCCAGGGTACATGTTTGAGAGTTTGTACCAAGTGTTATTGTTGTACCCAAACATTGTACCAAGTGATTTGACTTTCATGATGCCCACACGATTGTCTAAACACTTGTAGAGTTTAAAAGGCGATTAGGAATGTGCAATTTCCCCTTTAAGTGCGCCATAAGCAAGAGATGTTTCAGAAGGTTAGGGAGAAGAAACGTGTCTTTGTTTTAATTCAACAGGCAAGCAGGCACAACAGTGCAGTTCAAGTGAATGTTTCATTCCATCCTGTTTTGCCAACGTTGCGTGCTGACTTAGAGCGACACGTGGTATCCTGTCTGGCTGCTGTATTCAATACACGTGCGATGTGGACTTACCAACGTGGTTTTCTTATTTTCACGTTGGTTTACACGTGAACGTGCAGCGAATCAAAATAAAGACAAACAACGCCAACACGAGCCCGATTTCGAAGGTGGTGTGTATTCAGAACGAATAGAGAGCGAAAGTACTGATTTTGTATTCTTCAACGTGTAACATTTCCCAAGTAAGCAGCCACGTCTGAATGTTTCACTATTCTGCCAGCTGCGAAATCGAGCGCATGTTGGTCTGGATTGCCATTAGCAACGTGGATTTTTCGCAGTATTGTGTCGCACAACTTTGACCAAAAACTCAAGCTAAACTGAATCTAAACTAGAGCACTCACTTCAGTGCATCTACAGTATTTAGTACCGACCGTAGCCATGTCGACCACAACAATATGGAGTCAAAGATTGAAGGGACTCGTCGCTCTGCTTGTCCTGATCTCTCTGATGCATCTGTTACCATCACTTTACAATGAAGATCGAATTGATATTGACCGGGGTATGTACGCCTTAGATTTGAAAAAACCGAAAACACGTAAAAAGTCTCAGATAAATGAGACGAAGAAGTACCAGATAAATCTTTCAGGCGTCACATTCGATGCCGCTTGTGTGTGTGTTGACCACGTCACAGGCGTGAGGCACAACTACTGCTACACATACAACTCAACAACACGAGGGCGTCCGTTCAACTGCCTTGTGCTCTCGCCATACGCACGCAAATTGGCGTTGTTTCAATCGGTGGACAACAACAACGATGCCAGACATGTGCAGATGAACCCACCGATCGTCACTGGTTGGTCAGGCACTGTTTGAACGAAAAAATTACCAAAACAAAGCTGGAAATATGTGCTATTGGTCGCACAATGACTATATGAGAATCCATCCCCATATTTTTCCTGCATCGGCAAGGAGGGTTTCTGGCGATTTTTTCAAATTGAATCAGGTTTTGACAAGGAGTTATTTTCTCTTTCTTTTCCCGCTTTATTTATCGGGAGTGATCAACGTGTGTGTGTGTGTGTATCGATTTCACACATAAAGCATGTAATACGTGGCTACAGTAACCCGAGCCCGAACCATTTCGGTTGCGTAGAATTCAGGGTGAAACTTCTGCACACGTGTGTTTCTCATTCTTCTCACTGATAAGAATGCCAAGTTCTTGTCAAAACCTGGTCCAATTTGAAAAAAATGCCAAATATCCGCCTTTTCAATGCAGGAAAATTAGGGGGATGGATTCTCTTCTAGTCATTGTGCTACCAATATTTATCGATTCAACATTGGAGATAACAAGGAACTGCTTGTTGTCAGGCGCCGACGAGAGTTACTACGACGTATTGCTGGCCGGCGTCAGCAGCGCACAAAAAGTGTTCCCCGAGACCCGCATCATCGTGTTCGATCTTGGCCTGACCCTAGAACATCGAGCGAAGCTCAGTCAATTCTGCAACGTCGAAGTTCGATCGTTTGAATTCAATCAATGGCCTGAATCTGTGAGGAACTTGAAATCGTACAGATGGAAACCGATTATCTTAGCGGTGAGTGGTCGTGGATAAACTGTATAGCTGCGCACATGGATTGCTGGCGGTTTAGCCGCGGTTTGCGGATTAGACCCATTTGTTCTCGGTTTAGATTGTTGCGTGAAGTGAGTTGTCCGTTTCGGACTGTTTTGCAGATGGGTGGGCTGCCCTGGTCTCATCGGTGTGTGAACACTTGCGGCCAATTACCACCGAAAAGCAGTACGAGCAGCTCATATTTCTGGCGTAAAATAAAACATCACTGCTCTGTGCAAGCGCACACATGCGTGCGAGGCCCGCTAACCCGCTTGCATTGAGTGGTCGGATTTGGCAGATCGTGGCAAAGGGCGTAGGGCAAGCGATAGCCGCATGAAACCGATGGTATAGGCAAACAAGCCATACTTTGCAGACTTAGGGTGATATTTTCGAAACGGTGTAAAGGTGAGTTTGGTGTAAAGGTCGGTGTAAACTCACGCGGTCGGTGTCAGCTCGGTGTAAACATGAAACATTGCCTGCTGTTAACGTGGAATGTTTCATGTTTACACCGAGCTGACACCGACCGAGCTTTCGACCGAGCTTACACCGACCTTTACACCCAACTGAGCTTTACACCGTTTCGAAAATGCCACCCTTAGACCATACCGTACCACCCTGAATTCTTACACACTTAAAATGTTTCGGGTTACTGTAGCCACGTCGATCGTGTATTGCGTGTGAAAGAGCCAAGATCATGAAAGATTTAGCGCACGCGCACGTTTGTGTGTGTTGTTTATCGGCCAACCGCGCGAGACGTGGCTACAATAACCCGAAACATTTCAAGTGTGTAAGAATTCAGTGTGATACGGTATGGTCTAGGTATGCAAAGCACGGCCGGTTGGCCTTTATACTATACATGAAAATTGTGAAATACAGTAAATGTATAGTCTGTTGATAAAATTGCGACATAGTGTATAAGCCCCGTTCAGCGATGTTTGGAGCGGGCTGGGTCGACGCCGTTCTAAATGAATGACTAATAGCTCTGCGCCTGAATTGGCAATGCCTGAAAGATTCATTTAGAATGGCGTCGATCCAGCCCGCTCCAAACATCGCTGAATGGGGTTTATACACCATGTCGAAATATAATCAACAGACTATACAACACGCCAGCTGGTATAGTGGAAATGAAGGCAAACCAGCGTGCTTTGCAGACCTAGACCATACCGTATCACCCTGAATTCTTACACACAAAATGTTTCGGGCTACTGTAGCCACGTCTCGCGCGGTTAGCCGATAAGCAACACACACAAACGCACCCTAAATGTTTCATGATTTGGCGCTTTCACACGCAAGCTAAGCGCGACGTTGGCTACAGTAATCCGGAACATTTTAGTTGTGCAAGGATTCAGGGTGATACGATATGGTATAGGTCTGCAAAGCACGGCTGGTTTGCCTTTACAGCCATTCGAAAAGTGAATTTCTCCTTGCAGCTGATGATGAACGAATTCCGTCACGGCTTCTGGTGGACGGACTCAAGTGTGCGATGGCGGAACAATCAAACTAAATCGACCTACGACGCCGTTGTCAGCCGTCGACTGAGTCCCATCGTGTCTGCCGATAGCACCGATTTCAGTGTGTACTCGACAACAAACCCAGGTTTTGTTCCATGGTTCGGGTCAACATGGGTTCGCTTTCACGACGAAAAAAGATGGAGAAGCACGGAAACTCCCGGTCGAAATCGAAGCAGGCATCCAGTCAGAAAGTGACGCAGCTGACACACAGACAGCTTGTGTGACTGAAACATTGTGAAACATTCGAAACGCACATGAGCCACACGCTGCGTGTGTTGAGCTTGACGCCTGTTTCGACTTCGAACGGGAGTTGTCATGTGTCGGTGAGCATGAATCAGGCAACGAAATTGGAAACCCAACTGTTTCAGGAACATACAAATATTTTCCATCGGACACGGCCCGACTGCAGCACACTAAAATCCTCGGGGCAGGCTTTATGTTCATGTTTCGGACCAAAGACAGCCTGCACGTCATAAAATGGTCAGTACTCATGCGGTGATCAATTCAGTTTGTCCAACTCACTGGAGATATGGTCTAATGCGTTCGTTGTCCGGAAAAGCATTTCTGAACGCGACGATGTGAGAATTTTTTGAGCTCGCATGTTCAGTCAATAATTTATAAATTTTTGAGGCAACGGTCTCCGGTTAGTGGCGAGCTGATTTTCATGCGGTCGAAGGAGCAAAAATTTATTACGTTCACTGAAATGCGCATAGGTTTCGATAAAAAAACATGTTTCAAAAACATTCAAAATGAATTGAAAGCAAAAAATCTTGGACTTTCATGACCAGCTAATCGTTTTCTTCTCCTGCTTATCTGAGAAATGAAAGAAAGAGAAACGCATGTATTTTTTAAAAACACGATCTCCACCTCATTGCGTAAATTCCCTTTTGACTCCCAAAACATTTGTGTGTTCAACGACGTTGCTGTTTGCGTAAGCACGCAACAAATTGAGGTCAGCCAGCTGGAACTTGTCATCATGTCTCTCGGCCCAATCTCTTTCTTTTGTTTGCGAAAACCCGTGTAGCCGGCGCATTTTTGAATCTGGCCAAGCAAGCTTTAAAGAGTCGTCTCATGAGCACGTGGCTGGACTATACATACTTTGTTTGCTCCGAGAATAAAATGAAAGACTAATAAAATTATTTGTCGAGCAATGGATTTATTGTTCTGTGCAGGTTGGCCCTGTGCGCGCTGCAAGATGGCTGCATGGATCCGCCTGGCTCCGAACTGCGTTGTGATTTTCAAAGTGATTCATTCAAATTGACCAAATACGCCAACTGTCATCGATTCGATCAAACCGTTGTGAACATCTTGTTGGCCAATCGCTATGGATTCAATGCTGGTCACTATCGTGCTAACAACACATTCGGTACAGTTGAGAGAGGAGATGTTGGCGCCATACCAGCGACGTGTGAGTGATGTCTTTTGGTGGTTTAACCAAAGTGAATTGGCTGTTTATGAACCGGCGAAATGAACGTTGTGCCAAATGCCCATACGAATCTCAGAATTCTTCAAGGTTCACTGCGTTTGCAAAAATGTAGCCGAAACGGGTACTTTGTTTTTTTAGCTACTGTATTTGATGTTATTTTCACAGACACCAGGTGCTGAAATTACCTGCCGGAGTTTTCCACTTGAAGCCTTAGTGGCTCTAAGCGCAAATTGGTTGAAATAGGCACTCCGACAAAAACAGAAAAAACCAATTAGAGTCCCGGGGCCTTAAGTGGAAACATTTCCACTTACAGCTCTCGGGGGCTTTAAGCGGAAAACAAGGTTTTTTTGCAGCGTTGTTTTCAGGGATACTTTGGGGCCGCATTTTGACTTTCTGATACCAAATTTTAACCTGACTTTTGAGGATCTTCATCTAAGCGTGGTAAAACAAGTGAACAATAACCGAAAAGAGCCATATTTTTTCCTTGAAACTAGTTTGGTAATTTTGATTTACTGTTCAATGAAAAATCGATCGTCCAGAAAAAAATAAATCCAATTACAGCCCCCAGCGCTCTGTCCGGGGGAGGGGGAGCGGGCCTTTAGGTAAGGGCGCGGCCAGGCAGATGCGGACTGCGGACTGCGGACATTGAAAAAAGCGTTGCGTTGTGTGTGATTTGATTGTTGACATTTTTTTCGATTTGACCAAGTTTGTTTGCGTGTAATACATATATGTGAGCATTTTAAAGTTTTTTGCAGTCAAGGTTGATATGTTAGCTTAGAATTTTGAAAGTCGTTTTAGAAATTTTTAACATCGAACTGACGAAATTTTTTAAGGGCGCGGCCAGGTAGATGCGGACTGCGGACTGCGGACATTGAAAAAAACTATGTCCAATGTCCGCAGTCCGCAGTCCGCATCTACCTGGCCGCACTTGCGGACTGCGGACTGCGGACATTGAAAAAAAACTATGTCCAATGTCCGCAGTCCGCAGTCCGCATCTACCTGGCCGCACTTGCGGACTGCGGACTGCGGACAATCGAAACATTTCATTGATTGTGTTTGCTGGTAAGCATATAACTACAGGGTTGTAAATATGCAAACTTCAACACCGTGCATAATACTGTGTTGTCTTCTGTTGTTGCCTGAAACATCCATGTAATATCTGCCAACTCACAATAATCAATTGCCAACACACGCGCAACCGACGACTGCCACGTATCACACACAGCAAACACAGAATAAGGACACACACGTTAGAATGTTTCATGGTATTGAATGGCAGGCAACAGGGCAGGATTCCACGTTACACTATATTCACAACCCTTGTAGTTGTATATCGCACTAGCAAACACAATCAAAAAATGTTTCGATTGTCCGCAAACCGCAGTCCGCAAGTGCGGCCAGGTAGATGCGGACTGCGGACTGCGGACATTGGACATAGTTTTTTTTCAATGTCCGCAGTCCGCAGTCCGCAAGTGCGGCCAGGTAGATGCGGACTGCGGACTGCGGACACTGGACATAGTTTTTTTTCAATGTCCGCAGTCCGCAGTCCGCATCTACCTGGCCGCGCCCTAAGTGGAAAATGAAAAACTCCGGCACTATGTGATCTTCATTTATGGTAATTTTATATTTTTTCTGATATCTACCGGAGTTTTCCACTTAAAGCCTCCCCCGAATAGAGCCCTCGGGGGCTCTAAGTGGAAAATTTTCCACTTAAAGCCCCCGGGGGCTCTAATTGGATTTATTTTTTTACGGACCATTGATTTTACATCGAACAGTACACTTGCCAAAATAGTTCAAACTAGTGTAAGAATGACCAAAATACCGCACTTTTCTGTTGTTTTACCAACGTTTTGCCACGTTTAGATGAAGATCCTCACAATCAGGTTGAAATATGGTATCAGAATGTCAAAATGCTGGCCTAAAGTGTCCCTACTGACAATGATGAAAACACCCTGTTTTCCGCTTAAAGGCCCCGAGGGCTGTAAGTGGAAACGTTTCCACTTAAAGCCCCCGGGGGCTCTAATTGGATTTTTTCTTTCTGGTCGGAGGGTCCATTTTCCACCAATTTCCGCATAGAGCCCCCGGGGCTTTAAGTGGAAAACTTCGGTATGTCTGGTTGTTTACTGGCGAATTACCTCTCTTGTTGACCGTATACCACTCATAATATGATCATACCGAAACTGGCTATTCGTGTCTATGATAAATATGTTTACTCCAACCTAAATTCCACAGCGACCAGGCGTTTCCCGATTATCTGGACTTGGCAAAAAAGGTTAATAACAGTTTGGGCACCAAATGTAAATGCAAATAAATGTTCCAAAGTAGTTGCCCTGGTTTTTTCGTAAAATGGAGTCGATATAAAGGATGGATTGCACAAGCGACCGCATTAACGATTAACTTGACAAGAAAAACAACAAACGACCAGAAATTATTCCCACTTTTTTGCAGCGCAATATCCGAATCGAGCAGCTGTAAGTTGTGGTTCAGTTAAAATATGCCTTGTATTGATCCCGCAACTGACCTACAATAGGTGCCACGTCTTGCGCGAGAGGCTCAAACAGTCATAACACGAAACGTCGGTGGGACAACTGAAAGACTGGTGAAAGGATTTACAAAAATCTAGAATTCCAACAACCGTCACTCATAGACGTAGAGCTCTTTGTTTTGTCAAAGTTACCATCTGGGTGATCGTTGCGATCGGAACCCGGGCTCAGATCCGGATCTGATGTTCGAGAAAGTTGCAGAGGATTTCGACTTTCGCAAGCGAGATATTTCCTTTGGTAGTGGGTGTACACTAGAGTGACCCGGCTGGGCATTGGCATGTATACACACGGTGTGTCATTGACGAACAAGCACTCATGCGAGGTCCAGACCGGGACAAGATCATCCAGTAGGCCTTGGGAAACCTTATGTAAAAACCAAAACTAAATGTGGCGGCCTCAAAATTTTCAGATTCTTGTGAGGTCACCATTTATGATTCGAGGGTTGTCACTGTAACTGAAATCGGTTGACATAGAACTCAAAATTACGAGTAGAAAATTACTTAACGATAAAAAGAAACCAATCAACCAACCAACCATTACGAACGTTTTTATTTAAAAAAAATTCATTCAGTACAAAAATACCAATGGTACAACACGCACACATAACATAAATGAGAAAGTTTTTTCACTCGGCACAAAAATATCACATTAGACACCGTCTATTCACAAAATTCTTGTCCTACAGCTAAAACAATCCATTTCGTCGATAGTAAAAATCCAACAAACGAAACTCGACTTCTGTGTACCCGATGACGGACATGTATTGTTTGAGGAAGTATCGTTGTGTTTTGATCGATTCGTCCGTTCCCGCTTCACCAGCTTTGTCACATTCATTGCACTCGATCTGGATGTAGTCCACCTTTATAGCGTGCCACTGAAACATCAATTACCGGTTAATTATCTGTGTTGACTCCGCGCCGCCACGGATGGACATGATAAAGAAATAATGTTGGATTGTCTTTTGTGAGACGCGAAACCACAATGTTTTTGCAATAAGATTATTTATGCGACGTTTCGATGCCCACAAAGCATCATCATCAGGCAAATTACCCCACCGAAAAAAGAGAGAGAAACTATAAATACTAAATGATTGCACAAAAGAATTAGAATTTCATGTCAAGAGTCAAGTCAAATATCATATGATAAGGAAAACAACGGTTCGACTTGGTCGTCTGACATGACGTTTTACTATGGCTGGAACTCACAAAAGAGATTTACACGACTCGTCGTACGAGTTGTTCGCAGCACGCTGCTGATGTCATATTTTCGAAACAAAGGGTCAAATTTGACACGTTGTTGGTCATGGATGGATGAACAATTGCCCGACACTGACTTAAACAGCTACTTGATTCGGTCAAATAACCTTTGTCTACACGTACACACTTGAGATGGTGATTTTCAAAGTTTTCACGAAATTTTGACCCTGTCATCTCACACGTACTGACGTCATAATTCGTTCGGAATCATGCAAAGGCAAACCAGCCGTGCTTTGTAGGTATAGACTATGCCACCTTAAATTCTTGCACACAGGGTTACTGTAGCCAAATCTCGCGCGGTTTGTGTGCGAAAGCGCCAGGATCCTGAAACATTTAGCGAATTGTCGTCGTGTGTCCGTTTGTTGTATAGCAGCTTCACACACAAACCACAGAAGACGTGGCTGCAGTAACCAGAACAACCGTGCTGATTTGGGAAATGTCACACGTTGTGGAATACAACGTGGTACATGAGAACGTTCTCTTTCTATTCGTTTTGCGTAGCACACCACCTCAGAAATCGGGCTCGTGTTGGCGTAGTTTGCCTTTATATTATGTTTTTGCACCGCTGATATTTCTGCACCAAAAATCTTTTTTGAACGCTCGACCTCTCAAATGTTGAAAAAATGGGAAGGAAAGGGAACGAAATTACGGATCACGAAAGCTCAAACACTAGATTTTTTTTGAATTATATTGTTGGTTCTTCAGTTTTATGTCTGAAATAGTGGTGAGCACAACATTTGTCATACCACAAAACTCACTTATCCTCATGCAACCAGTGGTTGGTGACATACAAAAGATACCGTGTGTGCGAACATCTTGCAAATTCTTTAAAGTGTAAATTCCTTATGGTGACAAAAATGACCGGGTCCGGTTTACGTCACTATAGTGAGGGTACTGCATTTAGCTAACAAATGTTTCACGCACCGGTATTGACATGAGCAACGCAGCCTCCCTGCCGTCGACATCAATGCTGAAATAGTCCCATTCTTTCCATCCTAATGTTTCAATAATCGCACTTAACGGCACGCTCGTGCACATGGTGGACGCGTCGTATACTTCGGAGTTGGTGATCGGGGTCGGGTCGAACTGGTAACCGACGCACGCCTTGAAACATCAGGTTGCAATGGGTGAGTTTGCTTGTTGGCAGAAGACGATGTTGAATAATAACGGGGAACGCATGTACATTCCCAAATCCTTTGTGAACAAAAAATGGCTTTCTTCGACTGGGGCTCGAACCCAAGTCCTCTGCCTAACCGGGGCATTGCTCTACCAACTGAGCTATCGAAGTTATCAGGTTGCAGTTCAAATTTGGACCAACGTAAGAGTTGTTCATAAGGTGTCGGTGAAAAACTGTTATGCTCATGGAAATTTTAGTGATCTAACGCTGTTACCATAGTATGATAAGAAGTATACAAAAATCTAATGGCCAATCGCATCCGAGCCAGGGCTCATCATACGCAACTTTCAACTGATGTTTCACAGTATTTTGAACCTGTACCCAAACCAACATTAATTGCGTACGCCTTTCGGTTGAGTGCGACCAACTTAGTGAACGCACTCATTGACGGTTCAATGAGCACACCGGTCCAATTGTAGTAGCGCTCAAACATCAGGCTGTTTGAATACGTGTAGCCGTCAAACGCTCCAATCTGGTACAGTAACGTTTAGCAGTGTAATTAAATGTATTTTATTGGAGACGCTGTAAAAACTGCGATCGGCGGAAATCAAGGAGTCGTTACGTGTCTGATATTCAATACAGCACAACGTCACATAGCACAAGCGTCAAGCTGTCACGTAGAGTAATTCCCAATGTTCCAGCAGATTCGGAAACTGGTTGTCTGCATGGCCAGGGAATATCGAAATCTTTGCGACCAGCTTCCACGTCCGTTTCTTTTCTCTCTCTGGCAGATAGGCTTAGGCTTTTTATCAGGGTTTGCTGGGCCTGGGATCGTCCGGGCCTGAAAAACTGGGCCGGCTGAAAAGGTCGGGCCTGAACTTTCGGGCCTGAAAACTCGCTGAATACGCTACAAAATTAAATGCTGCGCGTGATTATTTTCAGCCGCGCTTCAGCTTGGCGCGCGTGGTGTATGACATTGTATCTGTTGGACCGGCTTTGATTCTTTACCGCATATCGGGAGTTTTACAGCGTCTTTAATGCCAGGACAAAATGTTTTGTTGTTTGTTTCAGTTTTTGATACGAATGAAAATCTGCGCACTTCTCAAACCTCCAGAAATCTGCCATTCCGTTTGTGTTTGAAATATTTTTCAGCCAAATGCGTTGACTGTCCGTATTGCGAGTGATCGAGGTAACCGTCAGGGAGCTGCTTTTGTGCTTCACCAGCTGTGTGAATGAAGCACTGAAACTCAGTTTCATACTTGCTTGATTATTCGCTTCAGTCAACCAACCAGGTATTGCATAATATGTCAAATTCGGTATGTTGTATTCGCGTGAGCTCGGTGGCAACAGGTGATGTTTCACCCAGCTCAATGCTGATTGGCTGTGCAACGGGCAGACTGATGGTGCACCGGGCATCGTCAGTGATTGAGGTCGGAACTGGTGCAGCACGAGCAACAGCAACGACACGAAAGCCGCCCGGATGACGCAAAAACGAATGGCTCTGGTTGACATCATGGCAAATCACTGCGGCAATTTTTGTTCGACCAAGTAAATTTCATAAAAAAATAAAAAATGAAGTTAGAAATAAAGCGGTAGTTCGTGTGTGTTTCGGACGCTTCGCGCAATGTTTCAGTCATAAAGCTGTGCGTGTCAGCTACGTGGCTTTGTTGACCGAGTGTTAAGCTGAATGTCTGCCTCTGCTTGTATACGTGGAGTTTGCCGTCGTCTATAAAAAATATATGGAACCCTGAAATTCAGGGTTGAAATACAAAATATAAATATAATATATAAATATAACGCACGCTCGCATGAGCGCGTTTATTCTCACGGTCTGAGAGCACTAAAGTAAAGACATTTGCAGGAGCGCTGTTGTGGGCCTGAACTCATGTGTTGTTTGTCCAGCATTCAAGGCCTTTGAATTTGTCGAAACTCCAAATATGCCATGCAGTTAGAAAAAAGGTATACATACGCTGCTGGTAAATGAAAGCAAACACATAGCTTGGACATTCACAACCTTTCTTCCATCCCTTCTCAAAACCCGACCTGCATGTGGGACTTTGTGAATGACAGATACAAAATCTGCGAAATCGGGCGAAGACAGCCGTTTCTTTCAGCGTGTGCAAATCTAAGGCGGATCAAATTCATCAAGTATCAAGGTTTCAAAATTTAGCCGCCGCCAAACACATTTTCACTGATCATGCTGGGGTGTGCATCTTTGCATGTGCCCGAAATGAAGGCTTAGGCTTGGCATTCCGTCGAAAATGCCCGTGGAGCCGTTCATACAGAACGTTTCTTGAGCAACGTTGTGTCGAAGAAATACGTATGCTGTTGGAACGATACGTTCTTCTTCATGCCAGTCCCGTTTATGATCTGAAGATCAGTGCGCTTGCACAAGCTTTATAATAGCACAAATTCTTGTGAGTGTGGTTTTGATGTTCGTTGGCGATGTTGACGGCAGTGGTTACTAAAAAAATTTTTTATTCAGACCCCATTTTTTTTTATTCCAGCCAAAAACTGCCCGAAACGAAAAAAAATCAGCGCTAAAGCAAAAAATAGTGGCATTTTTCTTCCATAACGTGTGGTAAGTGCATATAAAGCACTCACGACACGAAAAGAATACTAAACAATGGTCAATGAGTACCAACAGTAGTCAGGTACACACCCGTACACTTCCCCCACGTGGTGTGGGTGCCTTCGTGTGGCTTTGTGACACTCAAGACGGTAAATTTGGGTGAAACTATTGCCTCTTGGTACACGACCAATGCAAATATGTGACAAACAGTGTAAATATAGAGTGAATATCACACCGAATCACTGCTTTCGGGTCTGTTGCATGGATAAATGCATGCCCACCCAGTCACATGTACATGTGTAATCATATGAGAGGCCATGTGAGTGTGTGGACTATGTCTAGATGCCACAAAACAACGGTTATCATTATGGCACCCAATACACCCATGGTAGGGTCGGGTGATGTTAACAGTAGCAATTTTTATGCAAAAAATAGCACTTTTAGAGCAATAAATGGAGAAATTTTCGAATTTTGAAATAATAAAAAAAAATTTTTTTAACTTTTGAAACGAATTTTTTTAAAAAAAATTTTTTTTAATAAAAAATTTTTTTTAAAAACCACTGGTTGACGGTACAGCACAGCACAAATTCTTCCTGGGGGCTGTTGAATGAATATTTGGTGGAACAACGAATCCACCTGGAGCGTAGCGAGCAGTTGGGGTTTATTTCAAAGAATATAAAACCCCAGGCAAACATCTATTGAAATAGCAGCAAAAGCAATTTAGCATCTGAATACTAAAGAATATTTTAATGGCCGGACCGTTTAGCTCTGTAAGTCCAACGTTGAACGAATTTTATTGCAAAAACCTACCTAAAAATGTACGTCTCGGCGAGTATTTTGTTATCACTTGTTTTCACTGTTGGAATATTTGCCAATGTTGAAAGCTCCAAGTCGAAAATCTGTTTCGTGCGTGCCAATCTGACGGTTGTCGGTCGAGCGCCAAATGTGATGTCAGTCGCCACTTTGAAGGAATGCATGGACATTTGTGACACACTCATGGACTGTCGGTTGGTAAAGAAATAGAGCTTTATGCGAATCTGAACATGACCTACAAGTTACGGGGGGGGGCAATAATTTGGTTCAACTTGCAGTGCAGGGCAGTTTTACGGCGAATCGCAGGACAGCTGCCATTTATTCGCCTCGTTCAGTTTAGCCGATTTCTGGTCAAATGTTATCTACGATGATAAAATTGATGTGACTTATTTCGACTCGATGCAGTGCGACCTACAGTGTAAAGCAGGTATTCTTACGATCGTGTAGTTGGGATTATTTTGCCAGAAAACTTTGCCGTATATGTGGGGGTCACTTTCTTCCACACGATAGTCAGCCTACACGATCAAGAATGATTGTCTATGACTAAGTGTTCCAATCTCAGAGATTAAACATCATTTTGCGAAATCAAATTTGGTCATCATTCCTGCCAGGTCCTGTCTTGTAGTCAAGTGACTTTTGCATTTTATGTGGAGACCACTGATGTGACTAAATTTTGACCAGGTTAAAAGGTATTCCCAGTCTTTGGATGAAAACTTTCTTGCACGCCGGTCAAAATTAGTGCGGCATTAGCACATAACGAAATGTCCTGGATGCAAAGGTCACGTGACAAGACCGAAAAACCGGACCGATCACCATAGTTGATTACGTCTTCTTTCTTAAATTCAGGCGACAGTGATGTGACAACTGAGCCCAGCGTGCAGCCACACGGATCTGGTGAATATGGTAACCGAAAACGCAACGGTAGGTGGGTACCTATAGTCCAACCACCAGCTCATGAGACGACTTTTTTCAAAGCTTGCTTGGCCAGACTCAAAAATGCATCGATTACACAGGTTTTCGCAAACAAAAGAAAGAGATCGGGCTGAGAGAGATGATGACAAGTTCCTGCTGGCTGACCTCAATTTGTTGCGTGCTTACGCGAACAGCAACGTTGTTCAACACACAAATGTTTTGGGAGTCAAAAGGGAATTTACGCACCGGGGTGGAGAGCGTATTTAAAAAAAACACGTGCGTTTCTCTTTCTTTTATTTCCGAAATACGTGGAACCGGAACATTATTGGAACCGCACAAGCCAATTTAAAAAAGTCGTCTCATGAGTTCGTGGCTGGACTATACCTACAGCGTCTAGTCCAGCCACGACCTCATGATGAGACGACTTATTTTGAAGTTGACTTGTACGGATCCAATAATGTTCCGGTTCCACGTATTTCGGAAATGAAAGAAAGAGAAACGCGTGTATTTTTTAAAAACACGCTCCCCACCTCGGTGCGTAAAATCCCTTTTGACTCCCAAAACATTTATGTGTTGAACGACGTTGCTCTTCGCGTAAGCACGCACAAATTGAGGTCAGCCAGGAGCCAGCTGGAACTTGTCATCATCTCTTTCGGCCCAATCTCTTTCTTTTGTCTTCGAAACACGTGTTACCGGATCGTAATTGAATCTGGCCAAGCAAGCTTTAAAAAGAGTCGTCTCGAGCTCGTGGTTGGACTATATAGGCAAACCACGCCAACACGAGCCCGATTTCGCAGCTGGCAGAATAGTGAAACATTCATACGTGGCTGCTGATTTGGGAAATGTTACACGTTGAAGAATACCAAGTGGAGGATGATGATTTTCTCTTTCTATTCGTTTTGAATACACAGCCCTTCGAAATCGGGCTCGTGTTGGCGTAGTTTGCCTTTACATTGCGATTTCACTGTGTCTAGGGCTCGCGGACTCGTCTAGGAAACGGGAAATCGAAATGATCTTTTGTTGGCTTTTCTTCTTCAGCATGGGCTGGAAATAGACTTTATATCTTTTTCAGACATGTTCATGAAGTTCACGACCCTGAGGAATTGACTTAGACTACATTTTTCAACTTACAGTTAGCGGCTCACGCACTGAACCGCTCAATCAAGAAATTAACGGATTTAATGGCACGTGTGCGTAACCAGAATACTCGCTTGAACGTGTCTCAGCATGAACAGGCCTGAATTCTTGGCTAAATATTGTTATACAGTTGTTGTTCATTTTCCAAAGGGCAACTTCGCCTTTGAGTGCCCTTCCTTTACATTGCCAGTTTACATCAACAAACAACAGGATTTGCATCCACTTTTTAAAACATCAAAGGAACGCTCATAGCGGCCAGCTGTTGCGTTAGTAACTTCTCAAACCAAAAACTAGGGCAAGAAATTTACGGGAAATATCTGTGTTCCGCGGGAAATTTGCGGGAAATTCATATTTTCAGCGGGAAATTTAAGGGAAATTTCTATTTTGCGCGGGAAATCTGCGGGAAATATAATCATTTCCCGCGGGAAATTTCCCGTTTTCCCGCATTTCCCGCGGGAAATGGGCCTTTTCCCGCGATTTCCCGTCCTTCAAAATTCTGAAAACCATTTCCCGCGACATTTCCCGTCCTTCAAAATTCCAAACTTCCACTTCCCACAAGAATTCCCGGACCCTTGGGGAAAACGGGAAATTTCCCCAACTTTTCCCGCCCTTCAAAAAAATTTCCAGCGCGAGCCCCTGTGTACACTGCTTGTGGTGGCTCTCTGCCCTCGCTTTGCACGGCTGATGTGAAGAAACTCTGTTTATGAGTTTGCACGCAGTGATGTTACAGCCCAGCAATAAGATCTGCTGATATACCGTTTTGCAGGCAAATTTGCCAGACGCGTTCGCACTGACGAGTCCTGCCTGGCGCCTCAGTCTGCCTGCGAAAGCAGGGCAAAACAGACCAACATTACTACACTCACTACATTTTCATCTTGTAGATGACATTTCTATACAACATTCATCAAAATTGGCAAACCATTCAGGCTGCGTGCCAATTGCCATGTACCACTCAACCACGAATCTGTACCGCAACCCTTCGAAGAGTCATTACTGGACAAGTCGAACATTCAAGACCGGTTTTCAAACGATCGAACCTTACTTAATCATCGGTGAACCGACCGGCAGAGAAAAATATCGCGATTTCATCGACGAAACCAAGGGAAGTCCAACTAATCATGGTCGTTTCCTTCTGAACTGGATCTTTATGTGCTTCACATGGTCAAGAACACTTCAGACTGTGGTCACTGGAGTTTTCAACGTAAAGCCCCCGGAGCTCTAAATGGGAATTGGTGGAAGACTAGAACCTTCGGGGGCTTTAAAGGGTCTCCGCCATATATATGCGACCAAAACCAATCTCATTGAAACTTGGCACGGTAACTGGGCTTGGTCCAAAACACTCACGGCCAAGAAAATTTTTTCCCATATCAGCTTCCTGTCTGAGCCCGGAGGGCTGAAAGGTAAAAAGTTTTGACCCTACCTCCGCACCTTGAAATTAAAATACCGATCTGTTTCGCATTTTCTTTGTGTGCCGTTTGGTCACAAATGTTTCAAACGCTTTGGCTCAACTTTGGGAGCAACCGGAAGTCGGAAATGAACCGCTTTAGAAAAGTCGTGTTCATTGAGGTCCATGCGTTGGACTTGGAACTACAACCGGCCTTATAACCGGACCAGCGTCTACGGTGCCTTCAATTGAACGACTTCTACCCAAGATACGTTAGAGCTACAATCTTGGATTTTGATCGATAAACAACAATAACATTGGGGCTTCATCGGACAGTAAATATCACACTTCCATCACAACTGTGGGTAGGCTATAAATATGACGGAAGCGAAAATTTGGTAAAATTATGTATTTTTTGTAAGATTCATTTGTTGCTCGCACCTCCAAGGATGCAGATGAACCAACATAGCTTTGCACATAATTAACAACAATTATATTTTTACTATCTGGCGTGCCATATGTCACCTCGGTACATTGTTATTAAAATAGGAAAATATGACACAAAAAGCGTGCCCTGGGTCCCCAGAAAAATGCAAAAAAGCTGAGGCTCACCACAGTTGAGCGAGCTTTTTTCGAAACTTGGCAGCGATGGAAAATCAGTCTTGGATCGCTTGTGTAGCGCGATAAGTGGGCTTTTTACCTGCTTTATAGTAAAGCTCTGTGCGCTCTCTATATGGCCGAAAAATACAACAAAAAAAATCTTTCTGAAATCTTTTGGTTTTGGAAAAACAGCGCGAGCTGTGGCAGTACCAAAAAAATGAGTATAATTTTAAATTAGAGCCAAGGCGTTTATGAAACATTTGTGACCAAACGGCACACAAAGAACATGCGAAACAGATCGGTATTTTAATTTCAAGGTGCGGAGATAGGGTCACAATTTTTTACCTTGCAGCCCTCCGGGCTCAGACAGGGCGCTGATATGGGAAAAAATTTTCTTGGCCGTCAGTGTTTTGGACCAAGCCCAGTTACCGTGCCAAGTATCAAAGAGATTGGTTTTTGTCACATATATATGGCGGAGACCCTTTAAATGGAAAAATATTCACTTGGTGCCCCTCGAGGGCTCTATATGGGGTATGTGGGAAACTCCGGTAATTTCAGCTGTACAAGCCCGGGACGACGTTTTATGCCAACACCTCTGACGTATACACTGCAGCCGTTTGCGGTGGAAGTGCTCCGACGATGTATTCGGAAGGCCATGGCCTGTTTAGTCTGAGCAATTACGCTGTGGCATGGCGCACTCGCACAGGAAAGCCGTACGCGTTTCAAAACCGGATACAGCGTCATTTCCGACTCATGATGCATGCGTTCGTTTTTTTAGCACCAGATATCTCAAGTACGAATGCACTGAGAGCGGACGTTGGCTGGTGTACGGCCTGTGCACTGGAAAGAAGGCTGGAGTCGAATTCCTGGATTGTCCGTGCGCCAATTGTGATTGTGCCTATAGTCCACTCGCGGTTGCGGGCGGGGAGGGATTGGACTCAGACATACTCTTGGGACATTGTGAAAACTCTGTCAAACATTATTAGCAATGTTTCTTTTTGTCAAAGCTTGCGTGACTGAACCACGTTGATGTGTTTGCAAGAGGTTTGAAACCGCTGATAGATAATTTTGTTGGTATCAGCATGCTGAGATGAGACACAAACTCTGTGTAGCTGGAATTATACTGTAGATGATCAGATTATGGTAAAGGAATGGGCATCGAAAAATAATGAAATTCATTATTATCTGCGGTAAAAAGGCTACGCTGGACGTATTTCGAAACTTTACGAAAATGTGTCCGGTTGCGCATGTGTCGGTCAGCAGCATCACGCCAAAAAAACCAGAGAAGTCCTCTTCGTTGGCCGACTTTGACACACAGTTTTGTGCCGTGTTGGTGACACGTATACTAACGCAGGTTATCAACCTGCTGGTGTTGTGATGTGTGGGCTAACAGTTGTGTCGTGAAATCATTATGTCATCGTCGAACGGATGAGGCCCAAATGAGGCGCGAAAATTAGACGTGTGATTTGACGACATTACTATAAGCCGCAATGTATCGAGTTCTCGAAATCGCTCGGTCGCAATATGGGGTTTTTGGACCATTGCTCGTGCAATGGAAATCTGGAATTATTTGATTTTATTGTTTCTGTTTTTCTGATATGTGGTCTGTATTTGGCATGTCCACAGATCGTCTGACGGACATAAAAAAAATTCCAGACAGGTTGAAAATTTTATCACGAAAAATCATTAAAAAATGATAATTGCAAAATTTTGAGAACAAGACCAAAAGCGATGGGGAGAAAGTACACGCAAAAATGAAACAAACCCGACAAATACACATAGTAGAACGATGTATCTTTCAACGACAAATAGGGGTGTCAATAATGGTAACGGTGATAGTGAAACACAACACAGCGAAAGCGGACCAATCACAGACCAAACGTAAATCAGTTGAAAGCAAGAGCAAAACCAAAAAAACCGCTCGCTACATGGGCATAAAGCGTTAAAGAAATCTTAAAACAAGGATAAAAACAGAGCGCGCTGCGGACGTTCGAAGAATATCAAAGGGTAGTGCAGTTATACAACACGGCACTTACACGGTGATTCAATTCGCTCTCTCGGCTGAGATAACCACTTGCAAGAACATTGTCCTTTACTCAACATGAGAAAAGGGCCCCCAATCGTCAATTGTTAGTCATGATGAAACTGTGCTTGTACAGCAACCTGTCCCAAAAACGTAGATACTACGTTTACGAATATTAATCACAATTCTAACATACGCTGAACAAGTGCTTTAAAACTTGTAATTTATAGTTTTTGCTATTGGTCTAAGATGACGGCCACGCCTCTTTTTTCGGCATTTTCGGCGCCAACGCTTTGACGAGCTTTTGGGCCGGGGATTCCGTTTCCGGCAGCTTCGCCTTGCACCTAACGACAGCGTAGATCGCATCACGCATTTCCTTGTGACGCGACAGGTACAGAAAAATATTCACCATCGGATTCACGTTCTGGCAAATCGTAATGTATGGAGCGATGAGTCTCATCAGTTGGCGATCACTGCCGATCACGTACGAACGAATGAAATGAACGAAATTCGGCAACACAAAGAACACGAGCGTGCACGCGGCTGAAATGCCGAAAGTGACCGTCAGACGCCTTTGAGCGCGTATCTGACGGTCTTTCACGCTCGGCGGCTGGCTGGAGCGATTCAGCTGTCGCACACTGCGACGGTACAACGACGGTATGAACACGTAGATGACGACACTGCCCGTGCCGAACACTATGCGCACGCCGTAGTACAAATATGAACTCACGATCGGATTCCCGATTACCGAGTTGCTACTGCAGTTAATCGGGTACAGTTTTGGTGACTCGGTGTGGCCCATAATGTAGGAAACCGTCGCCAAAACGCAAAAGTTCAGACAAGCGGCCGCAAAGAATCCGGCCCACATTTTCTTCGCATAACCGGCTCTGAATTTCCAATAACGCAGCGGGTGCAAAACAGCAATCAAACGGTCAACGCTGACCATGAACAACATCAAAGCGGCCATCGGAGTGGCCAGCAGCAGTAGAACGCCGTGCGCAGTGCTCAAACAAAACCAGGATGTGACTTTGGCATTGTGCCCGTAGGAGAGGTAGAGCGGAATTCGATACATGGGGGCGGCGACAAACGCCACGCCTGCAACAAAAGCAAGAGCAACACATCGTCTGCTGGGCGAAGTTTGATGAAGACCCCAACCCGAATCACTTCCTTCCCCTGTTGGGGACCCATCTGGCAAGTTTCCGGATATGGCCTCATTTGGGTAGCTTTTGATTCAAGGTCTCAAAACAGGCCAGGGTTGGAAAAAAAATTTTTTTAAACAAGTTTTTTTAAAATCTCAGATTCGGGGAAATTTTTATCAAATTTGCCTAAAAAACGCGCAAAATCGCGAAAAAATGCAACTTTAATTGACAAGTCACTTTTGTGACTTGGTTTGCATCACTTATGAAGGGTGTTTACGTCATTTCGATGCGATCCAACAGTCTGTGCTTGTTATGGACCTATGATTGCTGCTCTGTGGTATCAGACACAACGGTTTGTGGTCGAATAAGCAAGATTCACTCATAAACCATACAGAATTGAGAATATAAGCTGCAGAAATATTTGTCGGGTCGCTGAATCAGTCGTATATGACCGACCCGATGGGGTATGACATCAAAGTACCATGTAAGTACATGCATACTGTTCTTATGTATCACGGGGAGGTATAATAACATCATTTGGGGCATCTTAGATACCAAATACATGCCCCAAAAGTGACTTTGTGAAGAAAATTTTTCGACCCTTGAGAAAAAATGACAAAAAATAACCCCCAAAAAGGCCATTTTTGGACGTTTTAAAAAAAAATTTTTTTTTTGCCCAACCCTGAAACAGGCATCATGTGGAAAGCGAAATATAACTGGAATGAACACTGAACCGACTTTCTTCGGTCGTATGATTTGATATCAGTCGTTCTCACAGATTGGGTATATAGGGTGTGGAATTTTTGAAACGGTGTAAAGCAGGGTCGGAAAAAAATTTTTTTTTTTAAAAAGTCTGAGATTCGGGGAAATTTTACCAAATTGGCCTAAAAAACGCGCAAAATCGCGAAAAAATGCAATTTTAATTGACAAGTCACTTTTGTGACTGGTTTGAAAAGAACCGTTTGATTTCCGAAAAAACGTTAAACGGACCAAAGCAAGTTTTAAGGACGCTTTTTGAGTCCGAAAACACACACACACACACACGAGCTAACGAACTCTCAATCAGAGGTGGGAATCGGGCCGGGTTACCTCGGCCCGGCCCGGCCCGACGAGGTCCGGGGGTCGGCCCGGCACGGCCCGGCCCGACAGTTCGGGCCGGGAAGTCCGGCCCGGCCCGGCCCGACTTGGAAAAAAGTCGGCCCGGCCCGATTTTTTCGGCCCGACTTTTTCTGATGATATTTTGAAGCAATTTTTTGGTGCAAAAATTACTGTTTTTTTTGGTTTAAAAATACCTGATAATCATGGAAGTCGGTACTAATTTGCAGAATCGCGAGAAATTTTGGCAAATTTAGCCTGAAAAATCACGATTTTTTATTGAAATTCGATGATGTCGGGCCTTTTCTGGCCGGCCACCCCGGCCCGGCCCGACATTCCGAAAAGTCGGCCCGGCCCGGCCCGACCGTTCGGGCCGGAAACCTCGGCCCGGCCCGATTCCCACCTCTGCTCTCAATCGTCTCAATTTCACCATCATTAGTTGGCTCTCCGCAAATGGCATGGCCCTAGCCAGTCATAAGAGCGTCACTGTAAGGCTTGGGTATCGCCCCCAAGTCCCACCTGTCTATTTTTGTGGGAATGAGCAGATTGTTTCACCCAATGGTGTGGCTGGGGGGGGGGGGGGAGTGGGGGGTCCCCCCCCAAGGTACAGTGGGTAGGTTGCCGCCCCTCGCCTGGTACAGTAGGTAGGTTGCCGCCCCTCCCCTGGTACAGTAGGTAGGTTGCCGCCCCACCTAACTTTTCACCCAAAACATACATTTTTGGCTTAAAATTGCATAAAATTAGCATATTTGTATGCAAATAGGCGAAAAATCGCGCGCTGCGCGCGAAATTAGTGTTTTAGGCCACATTTTCTTCAGTATTTAGACATAAAAAATTTCGTTTTCCAGATGACCCCCCCCCCCCCCAAGTGGTACGACCCCCCCCCCCCTAGCTCGGCTGGTACAGTAGGTAGGTTGCCGCCCCGCATTTTGGGTGGTACAGTAGGTTGCCGCCCCGCCTGGGTAGCTACACCACTGGTTTCACCTCCCCATGTCCGGGACCTGGGTGTCATAATTGACCAACAAAACTTAAAATTTGAGTCACACATTGGTAAAATTGTGGCCGACGCCAGTAGAATGGAAAAGACCATCCGCCGTAACTTCCACAGTCGTAGTCGCGACTTCCTCCGCAAACTCTACTTGGCCTATGTTCGTCCATTACTGGAATTTTCCATGTAACAGGAACAGGCTCCCAGAGGACGTCGTCTCCGCTGCCTCAATTGCGGCCTTTAAATCTAAACTAAACTCACGTGGTCGAGACGTAGTTTCTCGCCATATTTCAACAAAATTCTCAGCCGTCGTTGACTGATCTCCGCAGTCACTGAGTTGCTGCTTTCAGGTAATTGTCAATTTTTGTTATCGCCTGTTGTCATCTCGTGTGCGCCATTTATCACTGATTTTTCGCCTGTCGTTGCTGTTTTTGGTTGGTTTAAAATTTCTCTGGTACGTTTTGTCGTTTGTTCATTCATGATTATCATTATGTTACGTACACTCGTTTATTTTTCAGGTGTTTTCCGGATCTCGTTGTAGGTCTTTGCGTGCAATTTTGGCCAAAAAATGGGGTAAAAATAGTACTTTTTCCAAATTTTCGCCGAAAATCGCCTAAAATTGGGTATTATGTGTGGGTTTGCGCGCGGAGCGCGCGATTTTTGTGAAAATAAGGTCGAAAAACACCGATTTTTGCCTTAAAAAGGTATAAAACTGCTTGTGAGAGGTATGATTTGGAGTTGTGAGAGGTAAGTACTCAACCCCCCCCCCAACCCCCCCTCTGGTTTTGTGGTAGGTAAGTACTCAGAGGGGGTAACCCCCCAACCCCCCCAGCCACTACTATGCCCCCTAGGTACATAACCCCCCCCCCCAGGCCATCGGCTCTGGTACAGTAGGTATCCCCCCTCTCCGAGCGCGGTACAGTAGGTATCCCCCCTTCAGAGTACCTCCAACACTGCAGTACAGTAGGTATTATGGGTGGGCACAATACCCAATACCCAATACCAATACCACGGGAATACCAATACCACCAGTGTTTGGTATTGGTATTGGGTCTAATTCTGGTATTGGGTATTGGGTATTGGTATTGAAACTGACCTGGTGTTGGTATTGGGTATTGGTATTGGGTTTGCCCAGGTATTGGGTCAAAACCAATACCCAATACTAATCCAGAAAAACCCAATACCAAACCAATGCCAAACCCAATACCTGACTCAAAACCCAATACCAAACCAATATCAAACCCAATACCAACCCAATACCAAACCAATACTACGACCAATACCCAATACTCAATACCAACCCAACACCCAATACTCAATACCAATACCAACCCAACACCCAATACTCAATACCAATACCAACCCAACACCCAATACTCAATACCAATACCAACCCAATACCAAACCCAATACCAGGCCCTTCAGTAGTATTGATCTGGTATTGGGTGTTGGTATTGGTATTGGGTTTCACCCGGTATTGGTATTGGGTATTGGTACAGGGCCGGTATTGGTATTGGGTATTGGTACTGGGTGTCAAAAGTGGTATTGTGCCCAGGCCTAGTAGATATCCCCCCTGGCCTGGTACAGTAGGTATCCCCCCCGATGTTTGGCATGGTACAGTAGGTATCCCGCCCGATTTTCACCCCGGTACAGTAGGTATCCCCCCGATTTTGCCTCAAAAGTGCCAATTTTTGACCAAAATGGCCAAAATTAGTGTAAAATCAGTGGTTTTTACCTCAAATTACCCCAATTTACCCCAAATTCGCGCGCTACGCGCGCAAATACTACGTTTTCACACGATTCCACACATAATTTTGCCAAAAAATTGTAATGTAAAACTGATGAGTTTTTCGATTTCAGTGAAAGATTGTCTCGATCACAAAAATTAACCGGCCCAAAGCCCGGCCAAAAATTGTGTAAAACAAGCGTTTTCGACAGACTTCAACACTCTTCAAGAACACACTCATCACTTTGAACAAATTTTGTACTTAAATTTGTTATTTTTTTCGAAGTTATGCTCTGAAGTACTGGAAAAATATTTGAAAAAAACGGTGTTTTTCAAAAAAACCGGTTTTTTTCACCAAAAATAAAAAACCCGTTCTTTATGACAGTATAGTGTCGGGCAGAGGTCGCAATCGGGCCGGGTTTGGCCGGCCCGGCCCGGCCCGAGCCCCCAAACCTCCGGCCCGGCCCGACCCGTACCCCCAAATCTCCGTCCCGGCCCGGCCCGAACACCCAAATCTCCGGCCCGGCCCGAATTTTTGGCTCAGATTTTAACCCAATTTTTGTCATAATTTTTGCGATTTTTGAATCTATTTTTTTGGTTGAAATTTCATGGTCTTCCATGAAAAAGTCGCCAGATAGACAATACCAATGGTGTGGCTGGGCGGCTGGGGGGTGGGGGTCCCCCCTAGGTACAGTAGGTAGGTAAGGTAGATGACGCGCCATCCTGGTACAGTAGGTAGGTCGCCGCCCCCCGGCTGGTAAAGTTGGTTGCTATTTTTGTCTCAAAATGGTATAAAATTGATATTTTTCACTCCAAATAATCGAAAAATCGCGCGCTGCGCGGGAAATGAGGGTTTTAGAGTACATTTTCATCTAAATTTAGACAAAAAATTTTGTTCCCCCCAAGCTCGGCCGGTACAGTAGGTAGGTTGATTGCAGACCTTTCTGTTGGTACAGTAGGTTGATTGCACGCCTGGGTAGCCACACCACTGACTGATCACTTACTTGCCAAATCCGTCAGAAATTGTTGTATTTTTGACAAAAAACCCTACTTTTTTCAGTAAAATAAGTCACTTCAGAAGCTTCGGGCCGGGCTGCCCGGCCCGGCCCGACCCTCCAAATCGGCCCGGCCCGAGCCCAAAGCCCAAAATCGCGGCCCGGCCCGGCCCGACCCTCCAAATCTCCGGCCCGGCCCGAGCCAAAAGCCCAAAATCGCGGCCCGGCCCGAGCTCGGGCCGGCCCGATTGCGACCTCTGGTGTCGGGCAGTGTAGTGGCAGGCAGATGCTTGCAAGGTACCCTTGGGGGGGATGGATCCAGATGGTTGCAAGGTACCCCCTACCCAGCCTCCAGAAGGTTGCAAGGTACCCCTGGGGTCAGTGTAGTTCCTGGTCCGGAGGGGGAACAGGCGGTACCCCCTTTTTTCGGAGGGGGAACAGACGTACCCACCGGGGGGGGGGAAGGGGGGAGGGACCCGGAAGGGGGGGGGGGGAGGACCCAAATTTGGAGAAAAGTCATTTTTTGACGTCGAAAATTTAGCTCATTTTTCCCCTTTTAGGAAAAAAATCTCAATAAAAAAGGCGATTTTTGACGACATTGACCTAAAAATCACTCATTTTATGCCTAAAAATGCCTATTTTGGGCCAAAATTCGCCTATTTTAGGTAAAAATTGGGGGAGCAGACGTACCCGGAGGGGGAACAGTGGGGCAGGCGTACCATGGAGGGGGGAACAGACGTACCCGAAGGGGGGACCCCCCTCCCCCCAGGAACTACACTGCCTGGGGTCCGAAAAATGGGTGTTTTTTGCATGCTTTTTTCTGCAAAATTGGCCGAAAAAATGGTACTTTTTTCAATTTTGGCCGAAAACTTGCCCAAAATAGCTATTATATGGAGGTTTGCGCGCGGAGCGCGCGATTTTTGGGGTTTTGAGGTCGAAAAACACACCAAAATGTCACATTCTGCGAAAAAGGCGAAAAAACACCGTTTTTGTGATACAATTTTGGCCAAAAATTGAGGTAAAAATAGTATTTTTTCCAAATTTTCGCCGAAAATCGCCTAAAATTAGGTATTATGGGTGGGTTTGCGCGCGGAGCGCGCGATTTTTGGGAAAATAAGGTCGAAAAACACCGATTTTTGCATTAAAAAGGTATAAAATTGCTTGTGAGAGGTATGATTTGGAGTTGTGAGAGGTAAGTACTCAACCCCCCCCCCAACCCCCCCTCGGGTTTTGTGGTAGGTAAGTACTCAGAGGGGGGGGGTAACCCCCCCCCCAGCCACCACTGTGCCCGACACCCGACATCTCTCTAACCCTAATGCCCATAACCCATGCGACGCTAATAAATAAACAATCCAAAAACGGTTCAAAAATAGGTGTTTTTGTCTTCGGGATTTCTCAAGCACTGGAAATTTACTTGATGAAAAAATCTTTTTTTTTCAAAGGCATAAATTACTGACCCACAGTCACTGTTGTTGTTAAATCAACAGTCACCAACAACAGGCGATTTTCGGTGAAAATTTACAGTGGCCAAAATTACGGTACCAGAGGTGTCAGTCAGGCCGGGCCGAGCCGAGGTTTTCCATGGTCGGGCCGGACTTCCCGGCCCGACATTGCCCAAAACATTGAAAAATCGTGGTTTTTCATAAAAGAACAGCGGTTTTTCGTAAAGATTTGGCACCGGATTCATTACTATGCCCAATACCAGGTATTGTGTATTGCCCCCATGCCTAAATAGGCATTGAGATTTGGTCACAAAAATGCGGTCCAATTGCAGCATCAGAATTCGTGGTGACAAAATGGTGCGAACGAAGGCAGCCGCGACCAATCGCCTCAACAGTGACGCGCGTCTGGCCGCTAGTTGGGATTCGGCGGTGGAGTGGAATCATCAAAATCAAACGTCATCATCAAATCTGATCAACGATATCGAACCATCCGAAGATGCTGAACCGTCAAAATTACAAAATCTAGTCATCGAACCCAGTTCTAGTCAATCAAACAACGTGCAATCAGTCACCGTGCCCAGACATATCGATCATGAATCCGTCATCGCTCGTGAAACATCAGCGAATTCTAAAGATTGCGTTGTCATCACCATTGGGACGAATTTGAGAAATGCCAAGGATTGGATCAAAATGGGCTCGAAACTGTGGAAATGGTTGGACGACCGACCAGATGCAAGCTTGGTAGGGCTGTTTGATTTCTGATTCTTATCGATATCGTATCAATCGAATCAATTCATTCCGTGCGTACCAGTGTAGTTCCTGGTCCGGAGGGGGAGATAGCGGACCCCCCGTTTTTTTTCGGAGGGGGAGATAGTGTACCCCCGAAGGGGGAAGGGGGAGACCCAAATTCAGGAAAAAGTCACTTTTTGAGGTGGAAAATTTGACCTATCTTTGCCCCTTTTTGGAAAAAATTCTTCATAAAACGGGTCTTTTGGCGACTTTTGAGAACAGACCTGAAAATCACACATTTTAAGCCTAAAGATGCCCATTTTAGGCCTAAAAATGGCCATTTTAGGCAAAAATTGGGGGCGATAGTGTATCCGGAGGGGGAGATAGCGTACCCGAGGAGGGAAACCCCCTCCCTCCCCCCAGGAACTACACTGGTGCATACTTATGCTCAGTGTTGGAGGTACTCTGGAGGGGCCCCCTCCGAGGGGGGATACCTACTGTACCGGGCTCGGAGAGGGGGATACCTACTGTACCAGAGCCGACGGCCTGGGGGTGTTATGTACCTAGGGGGGTTTTCGGGGGGTTGGGGGTTAGGTTTTGGGGTGAAAATTTTTAATGTTTTTATTATGTGTGGAATCGTGTGAAAACGTAGTATTTGCGCGCGTAGCGCGCGAATTTTGGGTAATTTGAGGTAAAAACCACTGATTTTACACTAATTTTGGCCATTTTGGTCAAAAATTGGCACTTTTGGGACAAAATCGGGGGGGGGATACCTACTGTACCGGGATGAAAATAGGGGGATATCTGCTGTACCATGCCAGACATCGGGGGGATACCTACTGTCCCAGGCGAGGGGGGATACCTACTGTACTGGGGGGGGGGCTACCCCCCAAATCCCACCCCCACTTCCAACACTGCTTATGCTTGTGTTGCAAGCTGCGCAACTGCTTGTTTCTTGTCTCTCCCATTCGGATATTTGCCATGTGACGCAGCACTTAGAACGATAGGAGCATTGCATATTAATTACATTACATGAACCATGCTGATCGTTTGTTTTTGTATGGAAAGATGCGTAATTCCCGCTGGTGGAGGGGACTATTTCACACCGTATTGTAGAACAAATCGAAGTAAACGTCAAATTGTGTTTCAGTCGGCGCAACGGCGCGATTCAAGCAGCAGCAGACTCACCCTGTCGATCAACAAAACCGATCCAACCGTTATTCGCGCGTTCCACATCCGTTCGACTGATTCTGTTCAATCACAAGTGAATCGTATCGATCTGATCGGTCACTTGAAATCGATCAATTCTGAATTCGACGCCTTTTCGTCGTGTCGCCGACGTCGCGGCCAGATTTCGTTGGTTTTGTTCGATCCTGTTGATCTTTCCAATCGGCTGAAAATCGACGTGTTCGTCAAACGAACCGAAGTGAACGGGGAGAATGGGATGCGATTTGGCGCGTTGAATAGTCGTGATCGCGATATGAAATTGATTGTTGAATGGGTGATTGGCAGGCGAATTGATGGATGCAGTGAACAGGTGCGTGAATGGCCGAAGCAGTGTTTTTATCACCAGAAGATAATCAAGGTCTTAACGAAGTAATCAACTGTCCGAGTGTCGGCAAACGTTTCCACGTGCGAACAAACGGTGACCACAAGATTTTTTTCCGTGTTTCTTCGAACTCGACAACGTCATTCACTTTTTCAAAATGTTTTAAGAAACAGCGAATGTGGAGTTACTTCCACAAACAAATCTGATGATTTTTTGTCTGCCGATCGAATTGGCTTCATATTTTGACTCTGAATGACCAGGCAGTGCCGTTCGTTTCGCAGCTGCCAATCGGTGACGTTAATCAAACACTAATATACAAATGTATACTGGCGGAAAAACCGGTTTTTTATATTTTCTTAAAAAAACGATAAAGAACCGCATTGTATAAGGATAGGGGGAGCCCAAATGAGGTATTTTTGGGGCATGTTAATGTTAGCACGGACATTACAGTGGTGTCTGTGGGTGTTTTCAAGGCTGACTATGACCAAGATCGGCGAAACAAGCCACGTTGACATCGTCTGCGCATTACCAAAGTTGTTAAGAAAATTTTTTCCAGCTTTTGTTAAAAATTGGAAAAATCGTGCAAAAGGACCGATGTTTCTCGGAGGCTGAGGTCTTTTCGGTTTTTTTTTTCACGGTCCCGGATGGACCCAGTTTTTTCGTGAAAAAGTTTTTTTCCATCCGCCAGTGTATATAAGTGCTCAGAAAATTTTAACGTTCGCACATCTGTTTGGCTGGCTGTCAGTCACAAAATACTGCTTCATTGGGGAATGCTCATCCCCACCACAAGCCCAGCTTTATGTGCACACTGTGCATGCATACCCGCCGGCATCAAATGTTATGAAATATTTGCAGGAGGAACCCCAATCATCCAGCAATGATGGTGCTGGACGTCAACGCAAAGAAGACATTCACGAGTTCTACGCGCAAGTGAAACATCAGCGTGCCAGACTTGTGCGTGCTGGCGGGAGGAAAGCCAACGTGCAACCACAGGCACTAGTGCCGACATTGAGAGCATATCAACAGGATGCTGTAAGTTTGAGCTTTGGATAATTTTTATTGATTTGCGGTTTTGTTTTGTTAACTTTGAATAGCGAGATTTTCCACCAACGATTATTTGCACTGCGCAAAAGCGCACAATTCGTAGAATTGAGGAAACATTTTAGTGCCTGATCAGTTTGAATGTGTCAACACAACTTCGATTGGGACGCCTTTATTTCTCTGATTGAAGTTGAACCTGAGCTGATTGTTTGATGTTTAAAGGTCACGTGCCCGTCAGTGCGGTAATTTATCTGAACCCATGGGTAGCAAGCAGAATTAATAGTTTTTTCGTTGCTATTTTTTGTTTTCAAATCTGAATAGCATGTCGTTATTGTATTCTAAAAACCAAAGAACCTCTTCATGATGTTGAGAAACATTTTTCTCTGTGCACCCGGCCTTGTGGATTGGATTATTATTATTAATCAAAAAGAAACCGCCCAGGTTTTGCGTTTTGAACTTGACATGACATCTCTGATGAGCGAACTACTTTTAACACAATGCAGCCAAACACTGCTTGACGTTCTGGTAATGTCCCTCAGGTTCGTTGGATGTTGGCGCGTGAACGCGACGACGCTGACCAATCACAATCGTACGGCTACTCTGATTGGCTGGATTCGTTCGTGAAGATCACTGATTGGCTCATGTTCCATCCAATCAGCGCGCAGTTTGTGTCGTGTGAAACGTTTGATGAAATGCGAGCAGCGCAACTCAATCGCGGTTGGTGTGGAGTGGATTCGTTTGTTGTTGTTGTTTTTGTTGACATTTTGTATCGTTGTTCTTTCTCCTGATGGATATTGATGACCTGATCAAACAGTGAAGCAGAAGCATAAAAATGGATGCAACGTCATTCTAAAACAGACTTTTCCTAATTTGTCCAGGTTCAGTTTGCACCTTAAATGTCGGAATCTTGCTGCAAATTGACCTTGTTCAGGCATTGAGGTGGCATATGTGAAAATTCAGGGTGTAATTTTCCCCTAATTTGCTGCTTTTTTCGTGCAAAACGCACCCTAAAGTGTCTAAAAACCCATGAGCTGGGTGCAATTTTATTTGCAAACTGCCATTTGTTTTCGCAGGTGGTATCCTGGCGGACGAGATGGGTCTGGGCAAGACGGTGGAGATGCTGGCACTGACTTTGCTCAACGCACGACCCAGTGCTGACGATGGGGATAGAGTCAAGACGGGATTGTTGCCTGATTCATCAAGCGCACCCGTCGATTGGGACGTGAGACAGTTGCTGGACGAAATTGTGTCCGTGGTCGTGGGAGGGGTTGATCAGCAGTATGCGCTCGCGGTTGGTTCAGTTGGGTTGGGTATTGACTAATTTAGCCCCTTTCATTCATAACTTTTGAATAACTGGATCTCTGTTTTTTGAAATCATTCTGTATTATGGTGCACCACGCGTCGGCTGTGAAGTAAGGAAGAAACGGGCACAGCAAGTACATTGCTCTGAATAGTGGCAATTTTTTCGAGAAAACGTTTTTTCCAATATTTTTTCAGACCAAAAGTTGGTCGTCTGTTCAAACGGGATACATTGGGGCAAAATGTGGTCTAAAATTGGTTCATGGCAAAAAGTAATGCTGGATAAGTCAACCAAAGCACATAAAAATGGTCTTTTTGGACGATTCGAGAAACTGACCTCGCGACTGTCCATGATTTTTTTGGAAAATTTGGAAATTTTTCGGAAAATTTCCGATATTTTTCCGAAAAATATCGGTTCGTTATTTTGGCCTCTGGAAAAAACTGTTTTTTTTCGTTCTTTTCTGAAAAACGGGTTTTTGTCCACCTGCAACTATATTGCTCTGTAATTCACTTCACATTTTACGCCCTGCTCATTTGAGAATTAGGGCCGGGATCGGGGGGGGGGGGTACACGACACCTACACCTTTTTTGTATGCCGACACCCGACATTGCCCGATCCCTATTGAGTACTGATGAATTCCCATTTCGTCCCGCTTTTATTATGCAGCATTTAGCTCGTAGCCACTTTCAGTTTGTGTGTAAAGAGGACTTTGAAACCGGAAAATAGTCCACGACAATCAAAGAAATTCTGCTTTTTTGTGGAAATTGTTACCGATCGAATATTTTTCCGCTGTTTCAGCACCCACCCGCTGCACCCAAACCACCGGGTCGACGCAAACGTGCAGTGAAACAGCCGGGCTCAGACCAGGGCCCCACACCTCGGTCGAAACGGGCGCGGAAACAGAATGAAAGAGAAAATGAGAATAATGTTGACTTGTTCGAAACAATGTCGACCTGCGTGTGCAGTGACCCCGAGAATAGAGCGGTGAGCCTAGTTTTTACTTCGGTTATTTCGACCAATTCGGATTCGGAATGGAAGTAAACACGGCTTTACCTTTGCGGCAGAACATTTTTCAGTGAAAGTGCTCTCTCTCAATTACACAAACTGTGATGTGGCGGCAAGAATTAACGTGAAATCAAACCTAAATACCGACGTAGCTCAGCAAAAAGTGACTTTCATTGCACGAAAACACGCGCCAAACCTGAATAAAATGTTCGCTACAAACCTTCAAATTCACGTCAGCTGCGAGCAATTGCGTGTCCGTCGTGCAGCTATTGGCAACATCGTGTTTGTGTGGGCTGGACTGCCGATTCGAACGACCTGGAATATTTGTGTCCGAAATGTGTCGTGGAACAGGTGCGCTGGGTTTTTGGATGATTGATGGTTGTTATTTGCGCAGAAAAGTGATAGGATTGAATTGATCATCTGGGGGTATGATGCATTTTTTCTGGTTATCATGCAAATGTTTTACCACCGGCACAAAATGTTTCGTAAAAACGTAGTGATAATGTTTTACAAGATTCGTAAAATTTCAGTGGTCTTTTGTTCAGTAGTTCGTGGCAACAGTAATTCATCAAAAGAGGAACTTACCAAATGCATGTATGACAATGAATTGCAGAAACACTTTGTTGGCCGAGCGACGCTGATCATTTCGCCCGAGTCCATCTGCTACCAGTGGTACGAGGAGATTCGCAAACACATTCGTTCGTATTCGATCAAAGTCTATGTGCGTTTGGAATGCTTCCTTTCTAAATTTATAATGGGTTGGCGATTATGAGTATGAATCCCAAGTACGATGAGGTGGTGCCCGTAACGTGCAGGGGCTGTCCGCCCGAAAATAGGAAATCTCGAGGACTTTTGAAATGTTGGGATAAAAGTGCGAAGGTAAAAGTGAAGGTGTTCGACTGTTTGTGAAATTGGCTCATTTAACTACCGTAACGGAACACTTACTTTTCGTCCACAGAAACATCGGGCTGAGAAAATTTTCATTTTCATAAATCTGCATTTTCTCAGCCGCTCGGTGACCAATGGCAATGATTTTTCTTCTAAAAGACTGCAAGTAGTTCAAACAAGTTGCTGTAATTTGTCATTCATTATAACGGTGAAGGGACGCCGTTACCGAGACTCAGCTGATTAGGAGGGCGAACCGAACCATTGAGTCTGATTCGAATTACACGTGCATCGGTGCACTAAAACAGATATGGTCACGTGCGTCACTGTCTATTGCATCGCAAATGGAAACCATCCAAACATTGCTCCCGGGAACTCTAAAAGTGGTGGTTTTTCCATGTTTGCACTGTTGTGTTCCAAATCCCAATTAAATGAGATGATGAGAATGATGATGAAGATGGTTGTCGCTGCTTGCGATATCTTATCAATTAGCTTTACCGCTATTATTTTATTTTTCATGCACCTGACACACAATAAGCAAAGCTCAAGGTGATTGAGAATGTTGCTGAAATTCAAACAAGTACCGAATATCACGAGCATGCGTTCTGGACAGTGTTGTGTATCCCTGTGCGTGTGTGCATGTCGGCATGATTGTCAGAAGAGCTGTACTATACTCTACTGTGCAACTCACCCGCTCCACTACTTGGAGCTCCGACACTGTTCGTTCAATACCTGTGTCCAGTTTGAGCTGTTTGAAATTCGAGCGCGCTTCGATATTTATAGACGGTTATGTATATTTATCGATTTATTTCTTTGACTACACGCACATATTCGCTGTCAATTGCTTGCGATCGGCGTCGATCATCGTGATGGATCTATTCAGTGCGATCACCGTTCTCGTGCTCGTGTTGTTGGCCTGCTGTTCGCTGTTGATCTCGGCACGTTAGTAGCTGTGAAATGGAAGCTTACAGATCTTAATGTCGATTCTTTTCAAGTTTATGGTCAACGAAAACTTGAAGTAAAAGAAAATTTGACGCAATCAAATTTTTGCAGGCAATGTTTTCCCCTACGTGTGCGACATCTGCCGCGCGGAGTATCCAACCATTCAGGCGTTGCGGTTTCACATGTGGTTTGCCCACGGATACTGAAAGACTATGTATATCAGAGGCAGACGAGATCGATCTATGGCCATGCGTTGTTTTTTCACATATTTTGTGATATTGTACCGCAAACTTTTGTACGTACTGTGCTTCTCGTATTGATATGCGTATTGTATGCTGTTTTTACTCTGGTGAGGTCTGCTAAGGCTCATTGGTTCATTAAGTTCGTCCCTTCACCGTTCTCATGAAAACCAGTTTGTAAATAAATACCAACGTATCCGACTTGGACTATTTGCAATATTTTGAGAGCAAATTATTGCGATTGGTTGCTGCGCGGCTGAGAACACTCAGATTCGACCTTCACAGCCCGGTGTTTCCGTGAAAGAAAAGTAAAGGTTGGGTTACGGTAGTTGCATGAGTTGACATCACAGTAGTTGGTCAGTATTTTCTAACACCTTCCTTTAATCGCGACATTAAAAAAAATCAAGAGATTCATTATCTCAGCACAGATACCAAATCGTCGGTATCAGTAAAAATAAGACCAATCCCCAAAACCACTTTTTCGAGAAAAAAGCGTTTGAAGTTGGCCTGACCGCATTTCCAACACCGTTTGGTTCGGTAGGCTGATGTTTGGCATGGCTACGTAAGGGAGCATGCTGATCATCACAGAAACAAAAGTAGATTTTGAAACATCATATCCAAGTAAAAACAAAGCTATTTGTCGGTTGGTTTTAGTTCACAAAAAAATAAATATAGACCATGCCCCTTGGCGGAGCAGTTGAAAACCGAAAAATAGCCCAACCCCCATTTTCTCTGCCATTTATTTTTCACCTGCTTGAAAATGATATAATACGGGGTTCATTAAAATGTCTTAAAAGCAGCATTATCATTCAAAACGCTTGTTACAGAGGTGGGAATCGGGCCGGGTTACCTCGGTCCGGCATCGCCGGATTCAGAAAAAGTCAGCCCGGTCCTATCCGGCCCGATTTTTTGGGCCGGGTTTTTCTGATTGTATTTTGAAGCAAACGTCGGGTGTGAAAAGATTGTTTCTGTTTGTTGAAATCATTGAGTAGGCCGCACTCAGACAAACGCGAAAAGCGAAAAGTTTTTCAGCGTAGTCATCATCCACAGCCACCGTAGTCATCATCCACAGCGCACGCCAAACAGCCTCTGAAATATTTTGTTTGAGCATCACTGTGGTTTAGGCCCGTGGTTTAGGAGTTGCTGTTGTGCTGAACTTTTCGCTTTTCGCATTTCGCGTTTGTCGGAGTGCGGCCCTACACATTGAAAACATAACATAAACAAAAACATCAAAAAGCTTGTCTGTGGGAAGCTTCGAACTCGTGGCTCTCACCCACAGTCAGATATGCTTGCCACTGTGCTAAAGACGCCGACAGCCAAGCCGCCTTACGATACGTTATAAACGTAATGATCGGGCCAGCAGCGACGCACTCACCGAGAGAGCGTAAAGTCCCTAATACAACACACACACAGCTGTGGTATTATGCAACAACTCATGTGCTGAAGCAATCTTTGTGTGTGTGTGTGTGTGTGTGTGTTGGGGTCGCGTGCTTCGGGGCTTGGTCTATTTTGTCCGCGAAAATTCCTCCGCCAACCAACTTGGTTTTCTTTTTCAAAAATAAGAAACTAGACCAACCCCCAACCGGAACTAGCAGGTGTTTTCAACATGCTGTAACTCAACGTACATAGCGTTTTGAGACAAAATTTTTGGTGAATGTTTAGAATAGTTTGCCAGCTACACGCTGCACACAAAAAGTGGGTTGGTCTTTGGTTGGGGCTTGGTCTTATTTTTAAGCATACGAAATATGCTTCTGAACAATGTGGTGTCGCGATAAGATAACATATCGATAACGATTCGTACCTTCATCGTTCTCGTGAATCACAGATTATAACAAATTATAAAAAGACAGTATGCGTTAGATTTGGACTGTTTGCTTTGGACTGCAAATACCAACCTATATTTGGACTATTTGCAATATTTTGAGAGAAAATTATTGCCATTGGTCACTGCACGGCTGAGAAAATGTAGCATTAAATTTTTTTTTAAATTTTAGAAAACACCACCCGGTGTATATGGATGAGAAGCAAAAGTTGGATTTCGGTCACATGCATAAAAGTTGAATACAAGACGTAAGTTCAGTCCCCCTCAGGCCTGATCGAGCAAGTTTGTCAGAGAGAATCACTCAAAACCGATGATTCGGACTGAGACCGTATTCGTGGACTGTGGACCTCACATCTACGTAAAAACCGTGGGTAACCAAATGTATTCAACTTTTATGTGCCTAATTTATATTTTCTTCTCAATGGGCGAAATGAAACTCGGCGATCGGTCCGATCCGGTCTTGCCTCGATCACGTTGCGCCCTATAAAGTTCCGTCATTGTCATTGCTTTGTCAGATCTATCGCGGCGTGCGTGCGGCTGGTTTCGTGCAGCCGGCATTTCTGGCCCAGCAGGATCTGGTGATTGTCACCTACGAAACGCTCAGATCTGAATTGAGTCATGTCGATACGATGGCCGGAAAACGTGCGCTGGTTTTCTCTTTGTTTTTGTTGAAACTGAAAAAGAGAGAATAGTATTGTGTCAGTTTTCAGAGCTTCGATACGCCAAGAAATACATGACAGCGCCGAGTCCGTTGACTGTGATAGACTGGTGGAGAGTTAGTGGGACATTTACGTTTTTTTTGAATGAAATGCCTGGATACATCACTTGGTTGGCTCTCAGATGCATGCCTCATTCGTTTTTTTCTAGAAGTTTCTCCAGTGCAGTTATTGCATGTTTTATGACAGGTTTTTTTGTTGGTGAAATAGAAACTGGTCGCACAATGACCATGTGAGAATTCATTCAAGCTGCTGGTTAACAACCCTTCGACCGCGCTTGATCTTGGCGGGGGGTATTGGTCGCACATTGACTATATGAGAATCCATCCCCCTAATTTTCCTGCATTGAAAAGGCGGATATTTGGCATTTTTTTCAAATTGGACCAGATTTTGACAAGAACTTTGCATGCTTATCAGTGAGAAGAATGAGAAACACACGTGTGCAGAAGTTTCACCCTGAATTATACGCAACCGAAATGGTTCAGGCTCGGGTTACTGTAGCCACGTGTTACATGCTTTATGTGTGAAATCGATTACAGCACACACACGTTGATCACTCCCGATAAATAAAGCGGGAAAAGAAAGAGAAAATAACTCCTTGTCATAACCTGATTCAATTTGAAAAAATCGCCAGAAACCCTCCTTGCCGATGTAGGAAAAATATGGGATGGATTCTCATATAGTCATTGTGCGACCAATAGTACATATAAACAAAGTTTGGACATCGTGTTACTCCACCTTAATCTGGCGAGCCGATTGGTTGCTTCCTGATGTTTCACGGCCACGTTGAGGTTTGCCCCTGGTGAAAAAACCGAAAAAAATTTGAAACGCTGCTGTGACACGAATAGGCTGTTTCAAAGTTTGATACTGGAGTGACAGCAACCTCCAACATTATGGCAAAACCGCAATGCACAATAGCTATTGAACCGTCCCCATTGTTTAATAAAAAATAAAAGGTTTCAGAAACCTGGTCATTTTTTGCTAGGATTTTGTACTCGTATAATTTTAAGCATCTGTGGTGAATGAAATAAGCTGTCAATTACAAATAAAAATCCTCTAATTATCACATCCCTTGTTTATGCTTCCCAGTTTTCAAAACGCTACACAGCGCACACAATGTTTACCACAACATGCGCAAGGCAGCCATTCCAATGCGCCAACACACACACACTAAGCTTGCCAGCTGAAACATTGCTGTGTTGCCGTTGTGCCGGCTGTGTGTTGTCGTCGTCGTCGGTTAACCAGCAGCTTTAAATCAATCCTGATTTTCACGTTCAGTCACTCTTAACCACTGTGCTATTGTGATTCTCACAAAACATTTTCAGCTGAAATTAATCTAGCATATACTCTGGCAATTCTTTTGGGAGAAACTTTTCAATCGCGTTGCCTGATCCGTAAAGCGCATGATGCGTGCACTGGCTACAGAAGTCACGTGACCGCTATAGCCAGTGCACGTATCATGCGCTTTACGGATCAGGCAACGCGTTTGAAAAGTTTCTCCTAAAAGAATTGTCAGAGTATAGCTCTCACGTTGCTGCGGGTCTGACACATTCCGTTAGTTGCATGCTTTGTGTACGATCGCGCAACGCAACGTCACTGCCCCGTCACTTTCCCGCTTTATGATTCAGGAAAAAAATGACCAATTCGTATAAAGTCATTGTGCGACTAAGTGAAATTGAACTTGACGTTTTTGACTTGTGACAACACCTTCGTGGAAACATTTTTTTTGTTTTCGTCAAATTGGCCAGTCATTTTCGTCTGTAGTTGTCGTCACGTTATCCGTCGGCTGGTCCATCGGTTTTTTTTCGATTTGTTTCTTCGGACTTTTTGGGCTTGTTTTCTTCTGCATTTCGCTCCAGCTTCCTGTTCCCATCAATTCAATTTTTTTCGATCGGTTTTTGTGGGTTTTACCACGTATCCGCCGTTCAGTGGGAACCCGAGTTTTCTGAGGTGTAAATGCTTTTTCAGAAACATTCTCTGGTTTGCCTGAAAAAATATCGGAAAATGTGAAGAAAGTACAAAAGTAAAATTTACGTCTGAAAAATTATCGGAAAATCTGAAGAAAGTACAAAAGTAAAGTTTACGTTCTTCTTCTTTCGTAGATTGTCCTCGACGAAGCGCAAATGGTCGAGGGCACGTCCAAAGCGGCCGAAATGTGCTGTAAATTGGTGTCGAGCCGTCGCTGGTGTGTCACAGGTACGCCGGTTGGCAGATCGGTGCAAGGTTAGATTAAGGAATGGTGCATTTTTATTTTATTTTTTTTTGGTTCGCAATTTGCGTGTCGAATATGTGTGTTGGCCGTGGCACCAGGAAGAACGACAGCCTCTTCCACAATTATCGTCTCCCTCCATGTAGTAGCATGTCCGGAATCGACCAATTTCTGTGGACCCACCCGATGTTTGGTTTCACTTCGCAAGTTAGCGGCAGATTGGGTCGAATCTGACTGGACTGCACCTATATTTAGGGTCACACTATAAACAGGGCTGACTGTGCTTCATTTCAGTGCTCAGAGTTCTTGATTCTTGAATTTGTCGAAATGACATTGTTTCTGCCGCACTGAGATTTTCGCTCAAATGGCTGGCACCAAAAAAAATCTGCATGCAAAAAAATTTCTGCATTTCAAACGGTCCTGGATTTTGGCCACTCAGAACTGCACGGTCTGGTCACGTTCCTTGGTCTTCCCCCATTCTGGTGTGGATTCTGGTGGCGTCATCTAGTCTATGAGCCGTACATCGTACACAATCGATATGAACCAATTTGTGGCTTGTTCGCTCAGTTGTTGTGGAGAAATGATAAGAGCGACGTAAAGGATCAGGTATTTCTTGGGTAGGGTTCTTCTTTTCACATTTGTGCACTGGATAGACATTGGACCGTAGAATCAGAAATTCTATCCGCCGTAATAACAGAAACGCCAGCCACAGCGATGGCAATGACAAAGCCGAAGATTTACTGGCCAGCGGACTGGTAAATCCGAAAATTTGCCTGCTAATCTGAAATCTTCGTTTCAGTTGCAAATTTATCAGTCAGTGCTGTTTTGTTTGATGTTTCTCCTGAGATATACCTTGCCTGATTTGGTGAGTGGATGGTTACTACGGAGCTATTCGTGTCGGCAATAAAATCTAACTGTAAAACCAAATATAATCGAATCATATTCAGTAGCCCCAGCCCCAATCATATTTATTGCAGTTGTTTTTTTTCGTTTCCAGCTGGCCTTGCCACCCCAAGTCACCGACCTGCAATTACTCGACTTCTCCCCGATCGAAGAGCATTTCTATCGTCGATTGCGGGAACAGTGTCGTTCGAGTATTGAGTCTCTGTTTGCGCGGTTGGTTCTTCGTTTTTCCATAACTCGCCTTTTCATTTGTTGTTTCAACTTTTATTTTTCGTGACTTGTTTTGGAAACCGATCAACTTCTATTTTGTTCTGACAGATGGGAGCGGAATGGCTGGACAGAGGAATTCAACCTCCAGACTCCGTTGGGTGCGTTGGATCAACACACGCTCAAACAGGTTAGATGATGTTTCATCTATTTGATTGACACTCGGATCTCTGGATTACACCTGAAGTAACGGTTTGATGTCGCACATACCACATTAACGGAACAGGGTCTTGCTTTTCATGGCTATTTACCAAAGTTGCACTTATGCTTTTGAGCAAAAACATTGTGAGACTGTGAAACACTGTGAGACTGAACTGCGATAATCACAAACATTTTTATTGTCAGTATAAGGTTATGCGATCCATTTTATCAATGATTTTGTTGATGTGCGCATATGCCTGTGGTATTGGTTGCACAATGACTTTATAAGAATTGATCAAATTTTTTTCCTGAATCGTAAAGAGGGAAAGTGACGGGGTGGTGACGTTGCATTGCGAGATCGCACACAAAACATGTGGTAAAGATAATGTTTCAGACCTGCGGCAACGTGGTTGATCTGCTGGATTATTTTCAGGTGAAAATGTTTTGTGAGAATCACAAATAGCACAGTGGTTAAGAGTGACTGAACGTGAAAATCAGGATAGATGTGATGAATTCTTATATGGTCATTGTGCGACCAATAACAACCATGAAAAGTAAAACGAAACGAAACATTTCACTGTTACTCAGCTGCTGGCTCCACTGCTGTCCTTGCGCAAGGCCTGCATCCATCCGCAGATTTCGTCGCGCACTGGAAAATTTGAGCCGATTAATCGAACGTTGGCATTTTTTGTTTTTATTCACTAATTCCCACATTTAGTGATGTCTTTTTTATTATTTTTTTTAATTTTATTTAGAATCATGTCGATGGACGAGGTGCTGAGCAAAATGATGCACGACACCAAACGCGAATGCACGGAACATCATCGCGCTGAGGTGGCTGCGCTAAATGGTCGGTTGAGTGATTGGTTCGTAACCTTTGGAAAACTTTTGTTCGTAAATTGTGATTTTTTTGTCATGTGAACTGCCAGCGGTCTCAGTACAAAAAATGTTTCGAAGACAAATTATATGAGCATTCTGGTGCAAACGATGCATCATTCGGTCGCTCTGACAAGTTCTGTTTCATAAAGGCATGGCTTCGATTCTTCGGCGATCGAGGTTTTGATTTAAACGGTGATACCTGAAAAACCACTGAATAGTTTTTGCACGCGTAGCAAGCTCAAGATGTTTGTATATTGATACGCGATAGCACGTTGTACGGAAACATCCACAAACCGACACAAAATACGTTCTTCTTATTTGTTCGTAGTCGCTTCCATTTTATTATTATTGTTCTTTTATTTATTTAAAATATGTTACCTTTTTCACGTTTTCACCTTATTCCAATTGACAGGTCTGGCCGGTTTGTGCTGGCTGCGTGACGACCACAACCAGGCCGTGAAACATTACCGTTGTGTGTTGCGCTCGAGTGTTGATTACGAGCACACATTCAACACCGACAAACTGCAACGAATACACGCCACACACAATTTGGCGTTGTTGTTGCGCGAACAGGCCGATCGAGTGGGTCAATCTTAGTTTTGTCGCGTGGTTTTTTGTTTTTTTTGGTCTTGCTGTGTCACTGGTTGTTGGTTGGCTCTATAATTTGCGTCGGCTGTAATATGGTGACGATGAAACATTTTTTGATCAGGTGTACCTGAGGAGTCCAGTTTAAGGCTGTGTGTGAGCGTAGATTACGAAACCATTTCACCGGGGTCGACAGTGAACATGCAGGACGCTTGTTGGATCATTCGCGCATGTTTGATTGTTATTAAATAATGAATTATATATATATATATATATATATATATATATATATATATATATATATATATATATATATATATATATATATATATATATATATATATGGTCGAATTATAAGCGACCAAAAATGGCCCAGATAACACAGAACGGCGTGCATCCGTCTGAAAAATATTTGGACATAAAATGCTCAGATCGAACTATCCAACGGCCGCACGATCGAAGGCGAAATACAAGAATTGAACGCCCAAAACACCGCACTGAGACACGAGTACACGCGTACAACGCATGCACAGATGCGGGACGATGAAACATTATGTGCACAAGCAGCTGATAAGTGTGTGCAATTGGCACCTGGGCGAAAGGTATTTTAGTGTTTTTATTTATTACTGTGTTGTGTTGTAGTAGTGTAGTGGCAGGCAATTGGTAGCAAAGTATCCTTGGGGAGGGGATGGGCCCAGATGACTGCAAGGTACCCGAAAGGCCCGAAAAACATGTGTTTTTGCATGCATTTTGCCACTGCAAAATGGGCAAAAACACGGTACTTTCTCGCATTTTGGCCGGAAATTTACCTTAAATGACTGTTATACGGGGGGGGGGGTTGCGCGCGGCTCCCGCGATTTTTTGGTCTTTGCGGGGGAAGCCCCGTGCCCCTTCAAGGCACTATACTGTCTTATTGTCTATCTTTACGATCTGATAGCCACGTTGTGGTCAAGCACAGTTTGGTTTTACCAATTTGCCGTTATATCCTTATTGGCTTACTGTACTGAAGTGTTGACTACTGTATTCCCCGAACCAAATGTATAAACTTTCTTTATGGTTTCTCTGCAACACATCACAAGTGTGCAGCGAAACCTTTGTTGCCTGATGTTTCACCGTTGAACGACCCCGCGCTCAGTGTTTAGCTGATCGTTTGATGACCAAATGTCATTGTATCAAAAATAAAGGACAATCATAACAACCTAATTTATCGCCCAATTTAAATATGTTTGTTCATTAGAAATGCCTGCCAATTTATAATTTATTCATTCTCCCGACCACAGCTGACGAATGTGAGCTGGTTCACTCAATTACGTCACTTGCCGGTCGAGCTTTGCGATTCGTTGGTACAAAAAGTGCAGCACGCGATCAGTGGTCAGGACGTACAATGGGCCGACACCGACGCGGGCCCCATGAAGGCTGATCTGTTCTACAAGTTGGTTGGGTTAACGTTGTTTATTGGTTTGCTTGGTGGACATGTTGTCCAACGGCCGGTAGAAAACAGAGTTTTCAATTTATACCAACGGTGAAGCATCAGCGGACAGAATTATAGTTAGTTTATAGCGTCGACACCCACTCAATTATACATAAATAAGAAGATTAAGTGAAAGAAGCATAATTACAAGACCGGGTGTGGAGTTTACGGACTTGAAAATAAATACAAAACAGGGTGTGCAAGTTACACAGAATTATAGTCGCACTGTGTGTCAATGCACAACAATTGCGCGCAATATTGAACCGTGTGTTGTTTGATATCAGAACGCTTGTATGATGTTCACGCGTTCAACGTCACCGAATCTGTGTCGCATCGCACTGAACAAGAGTTTCGCTTTTGTTTCTTACGAAACTGGGCGTTGGACCAATGAGCATGGAATCCAGCTGAGTGTGTTGTGTATTTGTGGTGAGCACAAAATACAATCTGATTGTTATACGAGTCGGTTTACATGGACTGACTTCGGCAGCGGCACTCAGCCGGTTTCTTTGATTTATTGTTTGGTGTTGTTTTGTTGCGGATGTTTTGGATTACCAAGTGTGGCTACCAGATTACAGTATGAGACGTACCGTGATACGATTGCAAATGCGTGTTTATAATCTTGAATTTATGTTGTTGCAATTATCTGATATAAGATCACCGCAGTGGTTTTCTGCTGTGCGTGCAGCTAACTGTGAAACATCAGCTAATCGGTTGGTTCCGCTTCACAACGGTTTATAATTGCACGAGCGTTGCTCTCCAAACGGCAAAAAAATGTTGAGCAGAACTGGTTTGATTTTGACCGGTGCTAAATTTCGGTATGGTTCAACCATAATTTTTTCACTGCAACGGATACACTATTTTGATAACCACAACTACAATCTTTTCCCCAGTTTCCACGCCGTATCCGGTCTGTTGTACGCTTTCAATGCGCACTGGTCGGCACTGTGCACTGGTCGCACGGGTCTGCTCAACGCGGTGCGTCACGTGACCCACGAATCTGACATTTGTGACCGGAATTTCGTCGAAATCTGCGCTGCTTGCCATCTCAGGACCGAAGTACAGAATAAACATGCCGATAGGTTGGTGCTGGTTTTCCTGCCGGATTTACGTGGTCCGACGGAACGAGATAGAAACGACGCGTGATGTTTCACCCGAGCATGACCTACTGTAGGTCGAAATACAACTTGGTTTGTTTGTTGGTAGATTGTTTTGTCAGCAAAGTAGCACAAAAAAGTAAAATAAATTAATACAAGAAGTATCAGCGTAGATTTGTGTTTGTAATGATGGATTTGAGAGAAGCAATGCAAGGTTGCTGGATGTGGCACGATTTAATAAATGAATTTGGAATCTACATTTTGTCAAATTTTCTGATTATTTCTGGTGCTTCCATCAGATTCAGGGCAAGCGAAAGAGAAAGTCATTTCTGAGGCTGAACTTGTGTTCTATGTATATTTCCGAGCCTGGTTTCTGTTTTTTGGCTTGTTCAGATCTACTGAAACCCGCAGCTATCCAGACATTCTAATAGGTTCGTTATCTGTCCCAAACAAAACTGACCTAATACTTTGTGCTGCTTGGTTACATACCAATTGTTGTACTGACTTTGTTTCAGCTGTCCGTTGTGTACGATCAACATGTGCATGCAACATTATGAGGACAAATTGTATGGTATTTACAAAGAACGGTTGGTGTTTTGTTCCACATTATTTAAGATTCCACCCATGACATAATAATAGATTTTCTACAATTTCGACTGAACATATGTAGATGCCGAAATCACACTCGGTGAGCGGTGCCGTCCGGTCTTGCCTTGGCTTTTTTGCAACAAGGAATTTGAGAAATTTATAATGATCCCACTAATTTCGACCAGCGTAAACTTGTTCCCAGACAGACAGTAAGAGACTTTCACACTGATCGCAAATCAATGAGTAGATCTCGAAATGTCCAAAATGCAAAAAAGTCGTGGGACCAAACGAAGACCGTACCGTGCCGATCACAAGGTTTGACATAGCCCATTATGATGTTTCAGTCTGTCGTGTACGTTCTCCGAGTCGTTGCGATCGAAACGTCACAACGACGATTTGGTGAACACGGCACAGTGGGTCGATGAGAAAATCACCAGAATGACCAGGGCGCAGGCGCCGTTCGAAAAGGCGCTCAAGGTTGGACAGTAATGTTTGTGTTTTTGTCGGTTTCGGACCAGTATTTTTGACAAAAAAACAGAGCTGGCTTGATACTGGGTCTTGGTCGTGGTGTGTGTTCAAATTGCTCACGTATATCAAGTCGAGACAGAGTCGACAAAGGCTCACGCATTGGTTTTGGGTGCTTTATGTGTACCATGGAAAGCTCCATCGCTCACTCGCTCAATCTGACTCAAAGTATTCAAAGCTCACCGAATCAATGCTTGGACTGTCAGAAGTCAGCGAGATGCCAAATACGATTAACATGGTGTGCTGGTGACTGATGTTTCACCCGCGAATGACTTGGGTCGCCGTTTTTGCGTGAATTCTTCTTCTTCTTCCTTCTTCAACCGAATAAAAACTGCCAACACACCAGACTTACGGTGAAGTCCTGCGACACAGGGGTTGTTTTCCGTCCCTCCGCTGTGGTGGCCCCCATTTTGATCAAAGGGGCTGTGGTAATTTACCGAAAGATCACATGTTCGAACAATCATATGGTACATATTGTTATGGTGGGTGATCTTCAAGAAACGGTGTGTGAAAAGGGCGCGACCAACCAGTTCGTTTCCATTTTGCATCGAAACACCAACCCAAAACCACAAAGGTGGCCGTCGAAAACCCCGACAACGGAAAACCGAAATTTTTCGGGGTTTTTTTTTCGGCGTTTTTTTTTTGTTTTTTTTCAGTGTTTCGACCCCACCCACCACAGAATCACCAACAATCCATCAACATTTACACGCACCAATTGCAGGCAGCCAGTCAGTTCGTCAATGTCCATCGTGAAATGTTTGACGCATGGGTTGTCGATGAGGCCAAACGTCACATTGAATTATTGGCACAGTTGAAACTCGAATTCCTCGCCATTCGGCGCTATTGGATTTCGGCGACGTTGTTCGTCAATCAAAGGTGAATGTGGTTATGTGTTTGATTGAATTGTCGAATTTTGGTCCGCAGTGTGCTTGAAATTGTGAGTGTTATGAAATGTATACTTGCGTATTTTTCCGCAAAATATATTTTTGGAAAAAAACCGTTTTTTTCCGAAAAAAAAACCGTTTTTTTTCCAAATATTTTTCCAGTACTTAAAGCGGGAAACCGTATATCTCATGCTTGCTTTTTTACAACGCAGTTAGACTGTTTATGTCCAACGGTCACAAAAAGAACGATCAAACGAGATAAACCACGTTAAAACTGTCAGAATTTATCTTTGAAAAGTTGCTTTCAGGAACAAACGCGAGCTTGTGCCGACTTACGCTCACCCTTTTGATCATGAAAGGCAGTGAGACTGAGACAAGAACCAGCTCGCTGACAGATGAAACCTTTGTGAAACATTTCACACGTGGCTGTTGGTTGACGAGCTGGTTGGATTCCCTACTAAATGTTCTGCCGTTGCCTGATCAAAAGGGGGAGCGTAAGTCGGCACAAGCTCGAGTTTGTTCCCAAAAGCAAATTTTTAAAAATTAATTCTCACAATTTAAACTCATTTCATTTTGTTTGAACGATGTTTTTATGATCACTCATCGTATATAGTCACATTTTATTGCGAAAGGCCGGATTCTGAGAGCATGCGATATCCGGTTGCCCTGTTTAAGGATACCCATGGTCCAAAAACGCCTATTTTGGAGAAAATTTTGTCGGGAAATGGCCTGAAACAGGCTAAAAATGCACTTGGAGATTAAAAAGTGCTCATTTTGAACTGTTTAGCACCGATTTACATTGGTTTTGACAACATCCTTTCGTCCCCTTTGAAAATATTTCGGAAATTTTTGGAAAAAAAACGTTTTTTTCCAAAAGTTGCCACTCGGAAAAATTTCCGGAAAAATAAAAACGTATTTTTCCGGGCCTCGGAAAAAAACGGTTTTTTTTCGGTTTTTTTTTTTCGAAAAAAAACGGTTTTTTTTCGGCCCGCAAGTATAATGAAATGTGAATTTGTGTGCTCTTGAGACTGCGACCAGAACCGGTGGAAAAAAGCAAAAAAAGTGTAATTCTCATCGGAGAAAACTATTTTCTCGGCTGTGTACGTCAACCCAGATGTTATTCTTGTAATCTGCCTTACCAGGAGGTCCAAATTTCCAATCGCAGAATAATCAGCGGTGGGTTAAGCGCGTTGTTTAATATTACGGACCTAATGAAACATAACTTGCGCGATGTTCATTTGCTTGTTGTCGCACTTTGCTCATTCAGTGCCTCATCGTCATGATCATGTACGCTCTGTTGCTCCAGTGACTATTTTTGAACATTGTTTCGAGCCACAACCTGCCTAGTTTTCCTGTCACTTTACCTCTAAATTTCCACTTGTGCACAATGCACATTGTTCATGGGGACTGAAAACAGCGTGCGCAGCGATCTTTTCTATATGAACGGGAAAACCTTACAGAGACGAGCTCGAAATCTCGATGACACGTTTCTGTCTCAAAACACCCGAGCAAATCCGCGCCGAGCAGCGAGCGACTTCCTCCGCTCAACAACAGTCATCCTCCACCGCACCGTTGCACTCTGCTGCGCACCAAAGCACACGTTCAGTTGCCGTGCAGTTGGTTAACACCCAGGAGCAGCAGGCCAAAGCCGCTAATATGTTGACGGCGTTGGAAATCGATCCCAAAATGATGCAATGTGATGTGAGTAAAGATTGGGAGTCTTTTGCCAGCTGTATTGTTGAAAAATCAGTTTTATTTGGTTTCTGGCTTGCGTGGCCTTTTGTTGTGGTTCTTTTTCGGTGCCATCAGATGACTGTCGCGTTGTGAACTTATGCGTGGTTCGATGAATCATTTGGCCGAAACAGCGCGAACAACAGCGTTCTTCAACGTACACGCACCTTTTTGGGACCAAAAGCGAATTTGCGAACCCGAGGTGGAGAGCAAATCTGAATTGCAGTGCGTTGCACAACATTGGTGTTCGCGTAAGCAAGCACGCAACGGTTTGACGGCAGCCAGGTCCAATTTGTTATCGTCGTTTTGCGCGGGAATTCGGTCATGCGTCACATTCGTGGCGATACGTCACTGATAGCTACGCATATATCTTGCGTTGTTTTGATTCTGTCGTTCTCAATTTGGTTTTCTCTCAGTTTTGGGTTCCAGTTGTGGGTGTAAAGGAGTATTACCCAACAGACATCAATGCGATTCAAATATCGCGCGTGAAACATCAGCTGCCAGCGTGTGATATCCATGGCAAACAAACAATTTGTTTTTTTTTTGTTTTTCAGATGGACCGTGCTGCAGCCAGCCGTGCGCTGCAACGGTGCTTGTCGCATCTCAAGTACTTGAAACATCTGCAAGCCAGCACGACCGAGCGCACTGGCACTGCTGGTGATCAGAATGTGGTGAAAGGTAGGTGTGTTTTGACTGGAATTATGCCGCAAAACTGACACATATATATCGTCAAAATATCTGTGATTTTGAGGCGTATATTTGGCTGGATTGTGCTGTGATTGAAATGAGAACTGAAACATTTTCATTTGAACCCATTCCATTTTGAGGTAAAGGCAAACTACATCAACACGAGCCCGACTTCGAAGGTGGTGTGTATTCAAAACGAATAGAAAGAGAAAATCGTCATGCTCCATTTTGTATTCTTCAACGTGTAACATTTCCCAAATCAGCAGCCACGACAGAATGTTTCACTATTTTGCCAGCTGCGAAATCGAGCTCATGTTGATGTAGTTTGCCTTACTTGTCAAAGCAACAATGAGATGGCTCTTGTCGACCGAATTACCACAACAATTTATTAGATACCGAAAACAGGTTTCTGTTTCAAGGTAAACCTACGACAAAAGAATTTCTTTGGTCCACAAGACTATCGGTTTTTGCAAGCATCTCTTCTCAAAGCAATCTCAAGTAGCAATTCTGCAGATTCATCAATGGGCGATTGTACAATATGCAAAGCACCACTCAGCCATCAATGGGCCATGTTCCGTTGTGGTCATTATTTCTGCATCGCTTGTGTGGATGTTTTGGTCCAACGGTTTGTTTGGTGTTTATTAATTTGTTTTTTCATGTTTTTAGGAAATGCATTACCCTTTGCAATCGAAGCACGTAGCCAGCGCAGTGTTGTCATTCCCGCGTGAAACATCAGCTTCATTTTCATGTTTTGTGTGCACTGGTCTTTTCTGGGCAGGCGAATCAGAATGAAGGCAAACTACGCCGACAAGAGCCCGATTTCGGATGTGTTTTGTGTTTTGAAAATGAAAGAAAGAGAAATTCCTCGTGCCTCCTTGTTGTACTCTTCAACGTGTCACATTTCCTGGATCAGCAGCCACGTATGAATGTTTCACCATCCTGCCAGCTTCGAAATCGGGCTCGTGTTAGCGTTGACGTAGTGTGTCCAAATGTGTTGCTGAATGGTTGTGAACCAAGAGAAATAAAACAATTATGCTTCTTTCCCTATCTATTTCTGATTATTACACGTTTCTCTCAGAATGCACGGTCTATCGAGCAACGCCAAATGCCCAGTTTGTCGTGAACACACGCCAAGGGTGCAGATTAGTTATGTGCAAATGAAGACACGTACGCAACTGAGGGACGGAAAGGGACGCAGGATCAAGGGAAATCATTCCACGAAGGTATGGGGGAAAGTATTGTGTTTCGTTCATATCTGGTTGAGTCATAACAAACAATACTGAATTTAACGTCGACCCATTGTGCTTATTCAGCAAGTAATTTTGGTTTACGTGCCCTACCCGCTTTCGCGTTAGCTTCGTGAAAAGTTTTTTTATGAATCTCGAAAAAATAATTCATGCAAGTCACGTGACAAATAGAAACCGATTCGCTGTTCACAGGATCAATCGCATGATCCATAATTATGGGCTTATTGCATTCGCAGATCGAAGCCATCATTCACTGCCTTCTATCGCTGCCGATCAATGCCAAATGTCTGGTGTTCTCGACGTGGCACGCCGTGTTGCTGGTGCTGAGCGCTGCGTTGACACAGAATGGCGTGAAACATCAACTGTTGCTCAACGCACACAACAGACAACACACGATCAATCGATTCCGGAGTGCTGATGGCGAAAATGTAGGTTTTTTTGGGGTTGTAGTTTTTCTGGGTTTGGAAAACTTGTTTTGCTGGCATGATCGCAATATTCAGGTGTTCTTATTTTTTAAATGGACCTAAAAGGTGAAAAGTCATACGTTGAAAATCAATTTTATTCCCGAAATAGCGGTTTGTTCGAACAATGTTCCGAACTGCGCTCCACGTCCTCTTTGCAATATCTGTGACGTTCAGTGTAGTTCCTGGGGGGGGAGGGGGGTCCCCCCCTAAGGTACACTAACCGCCGCGACCAAGGTACACTAGTACACTAACCGCCGCGCCAGGTACACTAACCGCCTCAATTTTTGCCTAAAATAGGCAATTTTAGGCCTAAAATGGGCATTTTTAGGCCTAAAACGGGTGATTTTTAGGTCAATGTTGTCAAAAGTCGCCAAAATACCCTTTTTATGGAGAATTTTTTTCCAAAAAGGGCCAAAAATCGGTCAAATTTTCTACCTCAAAAAGTGACTTTTCCTGAATTTGGGTCTTCCCCCCCTTCCCCCCAGGGAGGTACACTAACCGCCGCACGAAAAAAAGGGGTAGGTACACTAACCGCCGCGCCGGACCAGGAACTACACTGGTGACGTTGCACCGCAGAATAGCCTTGTTTGACTGCTGTGATCGCGTGCTGAAATATGCAGGTCATGTGAATGAACAACCTTCAGAAATTTCTAATTATAATTATCGCAGCCCCATTACAACAACCAACCACCAGAGCTGCACGGCCAGGGCCAATGCAAACTTTTACTCAGCACGTCACATTCAGTGTCCACCATGTTTGTCGGTTTTGGACGAGCTTTCTGAACCATCACCACCACAGGTTCTGCTGTTGCCGATCACTAGCGGTGCGCGTGGACTGAATCTGATCGAAGCGACGCACGTTGTGTTGTGCGAACCGCTGATGGACGTCAGCGTGGAGCAGCAGGCGATTGGCCGAGTGCACAGGATTGGACAGACGCGCACAACGCACGTGCATCGATTGATGGTTGGTGGCGTGGGTGGTGGTGGATAGAAATATAAGAGCTTGCCCTCTCAGCGCTGGAAGGGCTAAATTCGGAGAAACTCGAACACTTCACTGTTTACCAAAACCCCGAACTTTCTTGTGGCTGTTTGCAATGCGTGAAGAATCCTGCTGAGCTGGCTGAAACATTTGCTCAGCCCCGCCAAACCTTGAAACAGCCCACAACTCGGCTTGTGTACAGGTTGTATTTCTCCATCCAAAAATATTTTTGAAAGTTCATGCTCGCGTAGATCGACTTCATACACGTTGCTCGCGATGAACATAGCAAACGTAAAATATTATATCAGCATATGATTAGTGCGCTTGGTTGAAAGCAAAGGCAAACTACGCCAGCACGAGCCCGATGTCGCACCTGGCAGAATTGTGAAACATTCTGACGTGGCTGCTGATTTGGGAAATGCTACACGTTGAAGAATACAAAGTGGAGCATGATGATTTTCTCTTTCTATTCGTTGTGAATACAAACCACTTTCGAAATCGGGCTCGTGTTGGTGTAGTTTGACTTTATGTTTGTGATTGAGCTCGACTTGGAAGCCAATTCGAATGAGATCAAAATTGCTGAGATTCTGCCTCCTTCTTGTGTCGTTCATAAAACATTTTTCTGTCGACTTCGTTGCCAGGAGTTTTGACTGTCGCATATTAAAAAAATGAACAAAATATCAGATGAACTTTCACAGGTGCGCAATTCGATCGAACAACGCATCTATGATTTGATGGATCACACACAGCATGAGAGCACTGACGAGCTGCCTGGCCACCATGAGGATGATTCGCTGGGATTCCATGATACGTCGAGAATGACGTTGAATGATATCAAGCTGTTGTTCGCTGATTGAGTACGATTGGGTGAACGTTTGAGAATACTGGTCCAATCTATTTATACGGGTACTGTACTTGTGTTTATTTTGCCCTGCTTTTTCATTGCTGTTCATACTGTTTTTTTTACAAATTAGTTTGTTTGGTAGCATGACCGTTTGTTAGTTGCAATGCAATTGTTGCAAAATTGTGATCTTTATTTCCCTGGCTGTCACTATGAGCTTTCTTCGGCATAGTATTTTACTGGCTGTTGTCTTTTTTTATCTCGTTTTGTACAGTCCTGGCTGTTGCTGTTGTTTGATAAAAATATTTCAAATCAGGTTTACCAATGTTATGCATAACTTTACTTTGGATGAGGTTTTCTAACCTTGTGCTCTGAAAGTAGAGCGCTACTGACGTGTTTTCGCTTTCTGTGCCTGTTCAGCATGGCTTTCAATCATAGTATGCGCAGTGACCTATTTTGTGTTCTATTAGTTCATTAATTATTCATGCACGCACTACGCTGTTATGTTTGTGCACTATAGATTCAGGTATACAGCTCATAAAGTCAGAGAAGACCCATTCGGCTCAATTTTAGCGACCCATTGGGCTCAATTTTAGCTAACATGAAGTGCACGCCAAAACTTAAAAAATTATATTTTGTCCATTTTTTGCAGTGCGCATCCACCCGCCGTCAATCTAATCATGTCGGCCGCCGCATCGCTAGCGATGATGAGCACGGAGTACTACGTTCGAGTGAAACGTCTGTTTGACGCGTGCACCAGGGGTGATGTGAATGCCGTTATGTGCATGTTGCAGGGCGAAAATGAGGAGAATGATGATAGCAGGTGGGTGGTATGGGGGGTTTTATAGCTTTACACCCGCGATTCATATCTAATTTTAGCCCCAACGATTGAACCTGATTCGGGGTACCTACAGGCATGGCTTTGCGTCGAGCGATGGTTTATATTTTGACTTGTTCTTAGGCTTAGGTCTATAGTTTGTCTCAGTGTAAAGCCGAGCACAGGCTTAACTGTAGGCCTAATTATAAAAATGGAAAGTTGTGACAAATTAATATTATCTATTAGTAGAAGACACCTAACCCCAGACCAAAGCCACCGCCCTATTAGTACCAAAATCTAGTCAGCCGAATCGTTTTTTCTTTGTCTTACAACATGATGCTGTCGTGTCGGAATTTGTAGGTTGTTTGTTTTGACCGGGCTATTGTGAGCGTTTTCACATGGCCGAGGTTTTTGGTACGCAGATCACAGTTAGCCGCAACAACAGTGGTGTTATTCGGGGGAGGTGGGTTACCCCCTAGTATGGGGTACGGCTAATTTTTCACTTTCGGATTAAACACCCCTGAGAAATGACTTTTTGATCTCGAGAAGCATCAAAACTTACCATTTTTTGCTTGAAAATGTCATAAATCGCCTGCTTGCGAAGAAAACGCTGTTTCGAACACTTCTAGATACATTTTTGTCACTTTTAGAAGATTTTTGGCGTCACTTTCAGAAACCCCTTGGCATGGGAAACTTTTCGATTTTTTTAGCAACCTTCGCCCGTGGTATGGGAGATTTTCGATTTTGGGGAACATGTGTGGGAACATTTCGGGGCTGGGTATGGGAAATTTTCGATTTTGCTCAACGGCACACTGCTCGGGCGCCAAAGTATGCAGGGAGAGTTGGCGCACTCCGGTTCATTCAGACGGGTGATGTTTCACGTGAGAATGACTACCTCTCATTGACGGTTCTGTCTTGTTCCTAGTCAGATCATCAACACTCACCAAAAAAAATACGAAGCCATTATCATAATTTTCTGTCGCTTGTGCGCAAACTTATTTTCGCGATTTTGGTCACAAAACAATTTCAGTGGCCCAATCGGCCTGCACATTGACTCGTGCGATGATGACGGCATCACAGCTCTTCAGGTGGCCTCTGCGTGCGGACATGTCCCGTTGGTGCGTGGTTGTGATAATTATTATTATGTTTTTGCGATTTTATTTTTGCTAAGTTATTTTTTACGATTTTGTCTATTTTGTTCATTGTTAGTTAGGCTATAGCAGTGGTCGCACATATACTTGCGTATTTTTCCGCAAAATATATTTTTGGAAAAAAAACCGTTTTTTTCCGAAAAAAAACCGTTTTTTTTTCAAATATTTTTCCAGTACTTAAGGATACCCATGGTCCAAAAACGTCTATTTTGGAGAAAATTTTGTCGGGAAATGGCCTGAAACAGGCTAAAAATGCACTTGGAGATTAAAAAGTGCTCATTTTGAACTGTTTAGCACCGATTTACATTGGTTTTGACAACATTCTTTCGCAACCTTTGAAAATATTTTGGAAATTTTTGGAAAAAAAAACCGTTTTTTTTCCAAAAGTTGCCACTTGGAAAAATTTCCGGAAAAATAAAAACGTATTTTCCCGGGCCTCGGAAAAAAACGTTTTTTTTTCGGTTTTTTTTTCGAAAAAAAACGGTTTTTTTCCGGCCCGCAAGTATAGTCGCACAGACAAGTGACAGTTACAAGTGCTTGCAAACTTGAAAGACGATCACATGTTGGTGGTGAGCTTTATTCGTGCTTGATATATAGCGATTTCAGGGTGGTTGTGTGACAATCGGAATTTGGATCGTCGAGCTTATTCAACGTTTCGTTTCGTAAGATACCGATACTGCAGTAATTCTGAGTTGTCGCTCTCAGCAGGTCACTGTGCTGTGAAGCATCATCTGTCAGAAATGCAACAGCTTTGTCAGATTTCATTCTCTGACGGTACGACAGAACACAAAGCGAAAGCAACGCCAATACCAATACTATTTCAATGTTGATTCCAGGTGCGCATGCTGTTATCGCACGACGCTTGCTTCGAGCTGTGCAACCAGGCGGGACTAACACCGTTCTTACATGCTGCCTTCCACGGGCATTCAGATGTTTGCAATATATTGCTGCAGTATGGCGCCAATCCGCATACTGTCACGTTAGTTGTTATGTTTTGGTATTTTTTTGTTGTAATCTGACGGACAAAATTATTGTATTGATTTTTTTGAATCAGTTTTGACGAATGTACCTCTTAGGCGGATTGACCCTTAGGCGTGGTTGTTGAATGCATGGTCGTTTTTTGGATGCTTTTTGTCGAATACCAACTGTCGCTCGTTTTTGCCGTCGATTTCAATAACATTGTTGGTCAAACTGACTGAATCATAAAAACAAACCATCAAAGAATTGTCTGACAAATTTGGCAGGTCATTTGTGCGGCTTCTGGTCCTTTTTTTTGGAAGTTAGCAGCGCTAATGTTTTGCTCGGAAATGACGAGACAGTAGACACCGTCGCTGCTTTGGGTTCATTCTGCGCTAGGTTCATTGTAATTCTGCACTAAAATAAATAGGATCAGAACACAAAAAAGCGATCAAAGAAAATTTTTATTGAAATGTAAATTGGTTAATTTTGGTGATCGGTAATGATAAATTTTCTGTCTGAATTGCAGCTACCTAGGCGTCAACGCACTAACACTGGCCTGCAGAGGTGGACACATGTCTCTGGCAAGGGAATTAATCGATCTCGGGTTCGGCACTTGTTTTTTTTTTCATTTTGATTCGGAAATCGTTGCTTGTGTTTTTCTGTCTTTTGTCAGTAATCTAGTTCTGGCGGCAAAGTCAAATAAACGGAATCGTGATTGGCTGAATGGCCGGTTGCGTCTGTGCAGTTTAGAACGAAACTACTTTTGAGGTGCAATCTCAAGAGGCCTTTTTTTAGAAATTTTTACCTATTTTCAAAGCATAATTTTGAACTTTCGACCAGTAAATTGGCATAGCTCCCAGCTATCTACGTCTACCACCTGGACTAACTGCAACACTGGCCATCACTGTAGCGGCTGGGGGTGGGGATGGGGGGGGGGATTCCCCCCTAAGGGGTATCTATCTCGAGTCAACCCTTGGGCGGATGGGGGAAGGGTATCTATCTCGAGCCGACCCCAAAGCGTATATAGAGCAAGTAGATTTATGCTTTTCAAAGGCAAAAATAGGCGTTTTTCGACCTCGGAACCCCAAAAATCGCGCACTCCGCGCGCAAACACCCAAAAATTGTCATTTTAGGCCAATTTTCGGCAAAAATGTCTAAAAGTACCCATTTTTAGGCCAATTTTGCAGTAAAATTGCATGCAACAAACGGCCTTTTTTCGCCTTTTGACGGACCATAGGGGTATCTTGGGTAGCCTCTGGGGGTATTTCGAGTAACTCCGAAACCTTCCCCCCCCCTAGGGTATCTTGGGTCGATTGGCCTGCCACCACACTGCTGGCCATGGTAGTGGTCAATAAGCCACATCAGAATTAACATGCATTTTTTGTTGACAATTCGCTGTGGGCTCAAACCGATCAATTTTCATGTGGATTTTACTCTCAAGTCACAATTCTCACCCGGCCAAAAACATGTCGAATTGCTGCTATATATTTCAGCCTGGACATGGAAGCACAGCAAATCAGTTCGGATCTGGTCGTTACGCCGTTAATGGCAGCCACATTCCATAATCATGACCACATTGTGTCCATGTTGTTGACGAGGTATGGGGGTGACTTTTGGTTATGTCATTGTGACGCACGGAAGTTGTCAATTTTTGACTTGTTAAACCGGGCCCGCCGCTATTGTTTTTTTGGATTTTCGACCTCGTTTCTTGTGTTTGTATCGCGAGTTGGCACTGGGATCAAGAACATTAACCTTGAAAAACTTTACCAGAGTAACGATTACTGATCGAAGTCGGTTCACCATCAACATGGACGTTGGGGAATAAACGAGCCCAATATTGACGCGCCATCTGTGCGTGAAAATCAGGATTTGCAAACGCATATTCAAAATCACTGACGGTGGTATCGGCGCCGGGTTACAGTAGCTTGCCAAAACATTTATCTTTTGCAAAACAGCTGATGTTTTATCGGGCTACCGTCACCCGCTGCCTGTATCACGCCCCAGTTATGTTGAATTTTCCATGTAATTCCTGATTATCATGTGCAAGTGTGTGTGAATATCGGTCAGTTTTGTTCCCGGTCGGCCATGTTTGCGGATCGATTTCGGTGGGTAATGGCCAGTTTGGTGAAGTTCGTCAAAATTAATGTTCTTGTTCTCGATGTCAACTAACAACATGAACAAAAAAAGTGGTCAAAAACTCCAAAAAAAAAATAGCGGCCGGGCCGATTTAAGGTTCAGAATGATTCACTGCCTTGTTTGCGTGTTTGCTAACGAATGCATTTCTTCTTTGTTGTTCGATTTAGCCCGTTTATTGGGCGAATCGTTTTATGAGCGCAACACTGATTTTATATACACTAATCGCGGAACATTTTTGCGTGAAAAGCGGCTAAAGAAGTATAGATTTTGCATGATCTGATTAATCTTCCTTCATAGTATGTCTGGAACGACTGAGGAAAATGCATTGTAAAGACAAACTACACCAACACGAGCCCGATTTCGAAGGTGGTGTGTTTGAAAACGAATAGAAAGAGAAAATCATCGTGCTCCACTTTGTACTCTTCGACGTGCAACATTTCCCAAATCGGCAGCCACGTCATAATGTTTCACTATTCTGCCAGCTGCAAAATCGAGCTCATGTTGGCGTAGTTTGCCTTTACACTTTTTTTGACCCATGTTTTCTTGAAAATTACAGAGGCGCGCGCGTGAATCGCACGTCGATGTGCCAATTGGCCTACAGTCCATTAATGTTGGCTGCGTTGTACTCGCAATCGCACGTCGTCGCACAACTGTTGGAACACGGCGCCGATGCTAATGCTGTTAACAGACAGGTACACGTGCTCAGTGCTGTGGCTGCTTTTGCGGGGCCGGTAGGGTACCATTGGGGGACCCCCTCCCCCCAGCCACAGCACTGCACATGCTCATGTAGGACTTTTGGTTCAGTGATTGTTTTGGGGATCAGATCGCAGCCGGTCTCAGGCGTGCCCAGAATATTTGTGGCCCAAGCCAACGCTGTCGAACGGCGGCCAATGTTCCAATCGTTGGTCTTTTTAACGAAAACCTCGAGATTTAGGTGCCCGTGGCTGAGTTTCATCAGCACCGAAATGTGAGCATTCTCAGCAGTTCCCAGTGTTTCGTTGACTAATCATTGCTCGTAGGGTTGTTGTGATTTTTTTCCTTCAAATTGCAACATAAAACGAAATGGCGATGCACTGTTCCTGACAAGACATCAAGCCAAAGTCATTCTTGAGTTAAACATCAGCATGATCATTTGCAGGAACGCACAGCACTGGATTTGGCATCGAAGGCACGCCGATTGGATGTGGTCACTTTGCTGGAACCAGTCACCAGTCTGCGTCGAGCTGTCTGTACGTTGACATTATTATTTTTATTATTATTATTATTATTATTATTATTATTATTATTATTATTATTATTATTATTATTATTATTATTATTATTATTATTATTATTATTATTATTGTTATTATTATTATTATTATTATTATTATTATTGTTATTATTATTATTATTATTATTATTATTATTATTATTATTGTTATTACTCATTTTTTATATGCCCTTTTAGTGGTTTTGGCCCCTATTAAGGTGCCAGAACGTCTTCTTGGCACCTAAACATCGGAGATTTCGATGCCACGGCATCAGGGTTTTATTTGAAAAAAACCTGATTCATACTCGAATATTTTTAATCGTGCCATAAATTTCTGAAAAATAATAAGAAATAACCGTTTCTGTGTTGTTTTCAGCGAAGAAAGACGTCAAGCTGGGCATTGTGGACGCGATCAAGAATGGTGAGTGATTGACTTTGCATATTTTTTTTGCGAATTGGATGTTTTTTTGCTGAATTGCCGTCCATTTTTTATTGGATCGCACCTGCCCTTGCATACCTGACCATAATGAGGTCATCATATTCACGGCCAATAAGTTTGAACAAGTTGACCGAACCATGATTTGTCTCGAAAATTAGCCGATCTTCTTGTCGCGATCGAGAATAGACATTTTGAGTACTAACGCTGTTTTATCAGTGTTTTTACCTATGTTTTTCTTATTGTAGCAAAATTGATGGTTAGCACTGACTCCTGCGTATGTAGGCAACCTTTTATATATACGCATCCTGAAACATCAGAAGCTGTATCTGACGTTTGAAGGCACTACGGTTAGACAACGCTGCGCTTTTGCGAAGTTTTACCAGTTTTATTTGGACCAGTTTTATTTGGACCAGTAATTTTGCGGTACGATGCTGCCGTGACTTTTGACCATCGTAAAAGTTTTTTTCGCCGTCACGCCACCAAATTAAAATAACTTCCACGCTGGCTGCAATTGGGGTTCCCTGTCTGCTAAATAATATCCTGACAATAATTTACCCATGCCTTGCCTTGTTCGGACGTGGTGCTTGATCGATGTATAACGAGCTCGACACCAACGTGCCAACAGTTTCTGTCATTTGCCTCGATCGTTCTTGTCACGATTGTTTTTTCACCAATTAACCACTGCAATCTGAGTGTCTGTCATACTCGCCCTGAAACATCACTGCAGGTGACACACGTCGTTTGCGCGAGATTCTGGCGGCCGACGCGAGCAAGTTGCGGTCACGTGACCCCGACGATGGCAGCACACCACTGATGCACGCGGCCGTGCACGGCCGAGTGGACATGGTGTCGTTGTTGGTGAGCAAGGGCGCGCCCGTGAACGCGCAGGACACAAAGGCCGGATGGACCGCTCTGATGCAGGCCGTGTTTCATGGGTGCGTTTTGGGGCGGGTGTTTGGTGGCCGAACTTCGCGAAAGCGCCATCTCCAACGGGCGGGGGGGGGCGGTTGTTGTGCCACAGTGTGTTTGATATATCTGACGCTCTCCAGCTCGGTGCGTAAAGTCCATTTTATTCTGAAAACGCGCGTGCCTTGAACAATGCGGCGCCGTCCGTTCGCGTAAGCACGCAACAAACTGAGGTCAGCCTAAGCCTATAAATAGGGCAAATATGCTGGGCCTGAATCGACCGGGCCTGAACTTCCGAGCCTGAAAGGTCGCGGAATTCAGGCATGTCCTTCAGCCATACGACCGTTGCGCGTTACCTGGTGTTCAACAACGCTGACACGGCCGTGCGCAGCTTCGATGGTCACACGGCATTTGAATTGGCGATGAGTGTGGGTGAGTGAGGTGTTTTTATGATTGGTATCATTGAGCTTTTTATTGAGCAGCTTGTCCTTTTTATTTGGGACATGACAACATCGAAACATTTCATGTCACCCACCATGGGGTTTATCAGTGGTGTCGTTGGGGGGGGGGGGGTGGGGGGGTTACCCCCCTGGTATGGGGTATGGGAAATCGGCCGGGGGTATGGGGTATGGGAAATTTTTCACTTTTGGAACAAGCACCCCTAAGAAATGACTTTTTGACCCCCGAGAAGTACCAAAATTGGCCATTTTTCGTCCAAAAATGTCAAAAATCGCTTACTATTGGTCGCACAATGATCATATAAGAATTCATCAAATTAATCCTGATTTTCACGTTCAGTCACTCTTAACCACTGTGCTATTTATGATTCTCACAAAACATTTTCACCTGAAAGTAATCCAGCAAATCAACCACGTTGCCGCAGGTCTGAAACATTCTCTTTACGACATGCTTTGTGTGCGATCACGCAACGCAACGTCACCAGCCCGTCACTTTCCCTCTTTACGATTCAGGGAAAAACTTTGACCAATTCTTATAAAGTCATTGTGCAACCAATACCACAAGAAAACTCTGTTTAAGCACTTTTTAGACCAATTTTGACACTTTTAGAAGATTTTTGGGGTCATTTTTTTCAAAACCCCCACCCTCGAGTATGGGAAATTTTTGAGTTTTTGGAAAACCCCCCTGGTATGGGAAATTTTTGATTTTTGGGGGTATGTATGGGAAATTTCCCGAAAATTGGGCTGGGTATGGGAAAATTTCGAATTCTCAACGACACCACTGGGGCTTATAGTAATGTCGTCAAACCACGTCGTCGCATCTTGTCGTCAAATCACATGTATTATCTTCCCGCTTCTTTTGAGGCTCTCATGTATTATTGCTTGTTTGACGACTTTATTTGCGGACTTGATTTGACGACAAAACTATTAACCCACCGTGAACGGGAAGAATAATGCTATGTAAAATACATATAGCGGCTCAATGTGTGGATGATTGCAATCACAATTAAAATTATTATTATCCACTTTTTACGTATCATTTGGCGCGGTACTGAGAAACACTTTCTGAAAAACCTTTAGATAGATATAGGGGGGCAAGAGTGCCAATATTGACAGCTCAATACGCGTGACTCGGAAGTGATGGATCGAGTATTGCGCTTTGCCCACTGAAAAGTGATGACGATTGAGCTGACTGAAAAGAGAAGGGATGGAGGTTTTGGATACCGCGGTTCGCGCTGTTAGTAACTGTAGGAAAAACCTTTCGGCAACTGTTTTGTGCCGCCCTAATGAGGTGGCAAATTTGGAAATTCACCGGATGTTTCACCGCTGAACGACTAGCCCTGAGACCGAACTTTGTCTTATTTGGAAACAAGTGAAATTCACAATAATCTACACCAATAATAACAGGTTATTCTGCATGTTTCTGCTCTCAGATGGCACCGACAAAGATCTGCTGACGCTGCTGGCGACGTCGCATCGAAATTCGCGCGACGAACAACTGAGGGGGGCGAAATCGAATTGGGCCAAATTGTCGGGCATGTTCGGACGCAGTTGTGCGGCGGGCGGCACGCGCAAAACGAATAAACAGGTTTTTTAAATATATGTATAGTGTTTTACTATGATTCTTCCTGCTATTTGTATATACGTAATACTGCTGAGATATTGTACATATCGAGTTCTCAAGGTAGGTCATTCTCGCGTGAAACATCAACTAACAGACTGCTGTGACTCTCATTCCATCGTCACATTGTTTTGCCCGAACTTGGATTATCCAACTTGGATAAATTGTCACTTACTCTGTCTCGATTGTCATTTACTGGGTCTCACTGTTCTCAATCAGCACCGAAATTGCCACAATTAGTTCAAGTTTCCAATTTAACTCCCCCATAATTTTCGCTGACTAATTATTCCAATTTACGCATTTATCCAGCAATTTGCCTGATTTTGCAGGGTTGGTTGCGCAAGATGACGAACCGATTCAAAAAGTCCCTCCGTCACGCGGACCACCAGCAGCAGCAACGCTCAATTGTGTCGAGCGCAATGTACATGGACACGAATACACCCCGGAATCCGCTTGGCTCATCGTGGACTGCTGAGAACAGCGTGTTCAGGGATCCGTTGGCGTGAGTTTCGTTTTCTTTTTTCGTTTTAATTTTCATGGTTGCAAGCACAAGGCATGTGCGCAACATCAATACAATTGTTGATAGAATGGATCGCATAACCTTGTATATTAAGATATACTTGCGGGCCGGAAAAAAACCGTTTTTTTTTTCGGAAAAAAATCGAAAAAAAACCGTTTTTTTCCGAGGCCCGGAAAAATACGTTTTTATTTTTCCGGAAATTTTTCCAAGTGACAACTTTTGGAAAAAAACGGTTTTTTTTCGGAAATTTCCGAGATATTTTCCAAGGTTGCAAGAGGATGTTGCCAAAACCAGTGTAAATCGGTAAAAAAACAGTTGAAAATGAGCACTTTTTAATCTCCAAGTGCATTTTTAGCCTGTTTCATGCCATTTCCCGACGCAATTTTCTCCAAAATAGGCGTTTTTGGACAATGGGTATCCTTAAAGCGGCCCCGCCGCTATTGTTTTTTTGGTTTTCGACCTCGGCGTTCTCACTTATATCGTTTGTTGGCATCGAGATCAAGAACATTAGTTTTGACGAACTTCACCAAAATGGCGATTACCCACCGAAATCGATCCGCCAAGATGGTCTATCGGGAACAAAACTGTCCGATATTGATGCACTTTTGCACATGATGATCAGGAATGACAAGAGAAATTCAAAATCGCTGGGGCGTGATATAGGCGGCGGGTTACGGTAGCCCGATAAAACATTAGCTCTTTTGCAAATAACAAATGTTTTTTCAACCTATCGTAACGCGCCGCCTATACCACACCTCTGTGAATTGAATTTTGCTTTGGAAATCCTGATTTCCATGCACACATAGTGCATCAATATTGGGATAATTTGTTCCCGTGCGGCCATGTTGGTTGATCGATTTCGGTGGGTAAACGTCAGTTTGGTGAAGTTCTTGAAGGTTAATGTTCTTCATCTCAGTGCCAACTAACGATTAATATAAAAAACCGAGGTCCAAAACCCAAAAGACAATAGCGGCAGGCCCCCTTTAAATACAATGTCTGTGATGATCGCAGTTCAGTCTCACAGTTGAAGGAGCGGTTTGAACTTCGATGATCAGATCGGTATCTTTCGAACATTTGAGAGTTCGACAACGAAAGGTGTTGTCCCCTGATGGTGACAGCAAAGACACAAGTACTTCGGCATTCAAACTTGAAACCTTTACTCGGTCCCCGAAGACATCAGTGCAACAAGTCGCGTGACCGAGATCACCATGTTTGCCTCAAATTTTTTGGCCTAATTTTTGCGATTTGTCACGTGCTTTTTGTTTCTGTGTCGCAGTATGCTTTTCTTTATCAACTCCACGTGGTCACTGGAAAATGTTTCGTTGATTGTATGTAACAGATTTACTGTTTGAAATCGTTGCTGCGCAAATTTGGTTATCTCCTCTGTAAAAAAAGTGAAAAAACCAATCAGATTAAAAGGCATTAAGAATCCTCGCTGTTAAAGAACAACGCTAACTACCCTCCAAAACATGTTTTATCGATGTTTTAAACGTATCGAAACGGGCAAAACTCGCTGCTGTTACATTATTGTTACGTACCAGTGGAGTGTGGTTCAACTTGTGGTTTAATTACCCGTTTCCCTCTCTCACTGGCTTGCACTTTTGTGCGCAGCAGTGATGTTGCCCTTGAGCCATAAGATCTGCTCGAGGTCCTTTTCGGAGGTCAATTGGCCAGATGTGTTCGCACCGACGAGGCCTGGCACCTCGCCCGCCTGTGAAAACAAGCCCAAACGGGCAAAACTCACTGCTGTTACACCACATTATTATCATTGCAGCGCGTTGAGCGCGAACGGCACGCGCGACCTGTTCCCGACGTGCGATGACATTGTGCGTTTGGGTCAAACGTCGATCGCCTTGGAGGATCAGGCACAAAATGTCCAGCACGCTGACAATTCGTTTGCCTGCAGTGGCACACAACCGGATCTGGTCGCCTCCATACACAGAACGGGCCCGACTGATCACGAGGTAAGAGGATTGCTTGCTGTGTTCTCGGTTTGATGAGAAGCAGAAAAATGAATGAAACGCATGGATATGTACAGAATATTTTATATGATGTGTTGAAAGGAGAATTATTTTTCAACGAAACTTTGTATCATTGACGTTCGTCCGCGCAGAATTGGGGGTGGTATTCACGAAAGGGTGGTGTTGGATAATTGAGTGGAGAGTTGGATGGAAAGTTGGGTGGAAAGTCCAGTGAAAAGTAACGGTTTTGGCAGCGTTGAAACATTGCACACGTTGTAATGTGTGTGACGTGTGTGTTTGTATTGGGTGTGCTTGTGGCACGCATAACGCTTTGCGTAGCAATGAAAATGAAACTCAATTGGAGCCCACAAAGCCCAAACCCACTGTGTGTGTTTGTGTGTGGGCAAAATGCATTCGTGTGTTGAACAATAATACACGCACGGCTGTGTTGTCGAAACCCAGTTTGCTTGGGAGATGTGACGTTTCCAATAATGTTTTTACATTGCAAAATGGAACGCAACCCAACTTTCCGCTCAAGTTTTTTTTTCATTGTACGTTCCATTCTACTTTCCACTCAACTCTCCACTCCACCGGTTCGTGAATACCGGCCAATGAACAACCGCATCTGATGTTTCACCCCCACTATTTATACGCCATTATCACAGATGTCTGCCATGTCTCGATTCCGTCAGTCGATCACGAATCGTCGGTCAATGCGCGCCAAACACGCCGCTGCCGTCGTTGTCAATCAGGTATATGTGTCGTTCTTATTGTTGTCACATCAGAAGCCAGAATTTTTTTTATCGATCATTTGGATCGGTTGTTTATTTTTTGATCGGCACATGCAACCGGATGGCTTACAGAAAACCATCCGATTGAACCTTCTTCCAAGGATTTTTTTCTTGGGGTGATAATACACAAACACCACGACATTAATGTGATGACATGACATGCCAGTGTGAAGTCTTCTGATGGGATGCTGTGTGTGACTCACTTTATTGTTGTTGTTGCTGTTGCTCTCAAATGGCGCATGAAACAATACAAACGTACATGTCCACAAATGCTGGGTCCGAAAGAATACAAAAGGCTGGGTTGACAGCTTACTACGGACATGAGAAATAATTACAAACTAATTATAATGAAACCACATGATTACAAAAGAAAGATGAGCCGCCAAGGGGCACTGCCGAGCTCGGAGGGGTGCATATTCCACCATTCCATATTCTCGACAGTCCTCCTTGGTTGATTTGTCCGTCATTTGCGTGTCACATGGCGATTGTGCTATTCGGCTGACGAGCGGGGGGCACAACGTCACGCCGATGGTCTCGAATACCCCGCGAAACCTAGGCGTAGACAGGACTCCAAATTAATGTTTTCAATAATTTGCTTAATACAACAGTTACACAATGCTCTCGCATCCCTCACCATTTGGCGACGTGGCCTGGCGTCCCCAGGCTGCCGTGAATGCGCATCGAAGGGCCATCGCCGCATCCATCCGTTGACCGCACTCGGACGCGGCGGTTGTGTTGAGCCAATTCGCATTCTGTTCTGCACTGCGAAGAAAACAAAAAGTCTCGGTTTGATCCCATTGTGGCACGATTACGACAAAAAGCGGACAAAAACCACAAATCATGTGCGGACGAAGCCTTGTGATTATAGTTCCCAGTTGCTTTGTGAAAAGTAGGTATCAGCTACAAATTCTTTTCGGAAGTCGGAAATCAGCCTTGCAGGGCAGCATTTTAGTGACCGACAAAACAAAGAAATTTCAATCTGAAGAAAGGAATTTGATGTGTAACAGTGAAACACGTGTATGACGAAGGTATACTCTGACAATGCTCTTGGGAGAAACTTTTCAAACGCGTTGGATGATCCGTGCGCTCATTATGCTTATATATTAGCTGCAGGGGTCACGTGACTGCCAGGCACTCAACCCAGGAGTCTAGCGAAACGCTACGAAACTCATCTGGCTGCGCCAGTTGCGTGCGCCTTACGGATCAGGCAACGCGTTCAAAAAGTTCCTCCCAAAAGTATTGTCTGTCAGCATTGTGTATAAATGCCTCCTTTACATTGAAACAGACGCGGAGACAAATGTCAGATGTATAAAAAAGCGTATCGTAATGGTGCAACACGTGTAATGAATTCAACTGTTTTTATAGTGTCGTTTCGATCGCTTCACGCTTTTGAAGCACAAAGACACGTTGTTTTTGCCCACTCTTTTTCTTATTGTGGTACGCTGCGTTCCATTGACGCGACAGAGCGTTCTGGTAGATTTGGTTCACGTTTTGCGGCGCTGAAATGTTCAGCCCTTGTTCATTTTGGCAACCAGTGGGATGGGTATCTTTCTGTACATCAGCAAAAAATATGAAAAATTTGACCATGTCTTGGAACATAAATCCATTTGGCCTTAAAATCAACACTTTTTAGTTGATTACCCGGACATGGTAGACAATATAGCTGACCCAAGTTTTGGAGGATGATTACCCCCGTGCCCCCTTCAACTACGTCACTGAACATACTGTTCTCGTACATACCTGAGGCTCCGGGTTCCACGGCAGCCAGCGGTGAAGTGTGCTGGTGGACAGGCGCTGGCACGACAGCATTGTCAGCCACGCCATGTGAACACAAACCCGAACTCGATGGCATCACCTGAGCGCATGACGTCCTTGTTGACTATTCGAAACTTCACTCAAATGCGAAACTTGAGAATAAACAATCTTGAATTTGACCAACAGCGTAGCTGGCAGTATAATGCCGAAACACCACATGAACAGAATGTCGGCGATCGTGGTAAATGCGCGGTTCAGGACGGGCAACTCATTTTTATTGAATGCGAGGCGGGCGACTGTTTGCAACGGTGCAGCGATAAAACTGATGCCGTAACGGATTCGTAGACATCTGAGGAGCCAGTCAGCTCACTATCAATCGGCAATAAAAAAAATCGACATGGTGATGCCTGCGAGGCACAGATTAATCAACTCACAGTCTAATCGTGCCAAGCGTTCGCAGTGACTGCTTTAGAAACACTCGCATTTCCAGACTCTGGTTCGCGCCGGGTTTCTTGAACTCTTCGTAGACGGTGCGTGCTCTCCAGCAGACGTATTCGGACAACACAAACTTTGTTATGTGCTGCACGATCGTGATTGTGGTGGCCAGGTTGATGGCGGGATAATCCAGCGATCGGAGTGGCTCCAACACGTGCGTTCTGGTAACGGAGCGCTTGATTGAAGCAGTCCGGTTTGTCATGAGTGTCCTATTTATATTCACACCTGTGACACCAGATAGTCGGCTTTATCACCCGTTGATACCGATTGGCCAGCACCACGGACATGCTGAAGTACAGACTGGCCGCCAGCCAGACAGCTGTCAGCGTGACAACAGCAAACTTCTTGCGTTGGCTGCTTGAAGGGACGCGATTTGTTGTCGCAGCTGAATGTTGTTCGGTATCGTGATTGTTCGGTGAACTACAAGTTGTGTAGGAGCAATCGGTAAACACTCACACAAAGTTTACGACAGACATAGCACCGTTCAATCGCCAGTCCGATCACCGTGAACTGCACGACGTCGCTGAGAAGGAATGAGCCACCGCTGCGCCACATGCATTCCACAGATGTGCGCTGTGGGGATGGTGTTCAATTGCGGATTATGGGAAATAGGACAACAAGGTCGACGTTGAGTTACCTGATCCCAGTTGGGCGCTTTGAGCAGCATGTGAACTGCGATTATGATCCGATCGACGGCAATCGCCAAAATCAGCACGCTCATCTGGAAAATGCATGACATTTGGTGATTTTACGATAAGTGTACCACTTATATTGTAGTCCACCTGCCTGATACATCAACGGCTTAACGTCGACAGCCAGTGAGACGTTGCGGTGCAGTTGTTTGAACCAAACGAGTGATACCAGAACGCTGCACAAACTGACGGCGATGAGCAAGCACATGGCCGTGAGCAATGGCCATGTAATGTCAGATGCTGGCCAGGCGCCGGCAGTAATGTTGGCGGAATTCATATTGATTTTGCTCAACATTGGTTTTCAGCAGAATAAGCCATGAACGGTTGCTTTAAACAAAATGTGCTGTGACTGAGATGTTAGATTCAATAAAAACAACGAAAATTTGATCACTTTGAACATTCGATGTACGTCTTACCCATGAGTAATCCACCATGCGAATTTGATCATACATACAAAATGGCAGACCAAGAAAATTGCATTAATTCGGCCCGTGTATTATTCTTGCTTTGTCCCTGCGAAATGATAGATTTGAGACTGATAATTCTTTGTTGCTGTGCGACATCGACCGGCAATTGACGATTGCACAGCAGCGATGAACAGGTGCTTTATACAGCCATCAAGCACTAACAGCAATTAAGCCAATGCAATCATAACATAAACAAGATAATCATGTTATTACTCATGTTGTTGTCATTTTGCTACATTAAAATTTCTTGCCAGGTCGAAGAAAAAATTAAATAACCTACGGTGAGCCGCTAAAAAGCCGATAAATGTGTATTGGTGCATCTGAGCGTTCAGAAAGAGGGACAAAGCAGCCTGTTTCGGCCCGGCGTATATTTTATAGCTTAAAGGTCATTCCGGGAAAGGCATGATGATTGGTTGTGAGCCAAGCTGCATTCGATGACACGGCCCAGTACACGAGCGAAAATTTTCTCTCTCGCGGCAAAAGGGTAGAACGTGCTTTTGGTGCATGGCACATGAGTCCTCTATGGGATCCTCCCCCGATACTCGGGTGTGGCGGGCAGAAACATGCCACTTCGTGCCGTTTCGTTCGTGGTGGGCCACGAATGGCTTACGCTGTTTCAGGTGCGCAGCACAATGACAAATGTGAGTCTTACAATGTCGTTTCAAGCTGTTCGCGCTTTTGAAGAACGAAAACGCGTTGCCTTTGACCACTCTTAATCTTCTTGTGGTACGCGGCGTTCCATTGATGCGACAGAGCATCCAGGTACATCTGGTTCTCGTCATGCGATGCTGAAAATCGCATCGCTTGTATCACACCTGCAGCCATGGTGATTCCTTCTCACTTTCATCATTATAACCGCGTGTTGTGGGCGGTAGTAATCTGATGTCGTCTGTCGGCGTACCTGCATAACAGTGTTGGGCGGCGGCCAGCTGCGGAATGTGCTGATTCAAAGGTGCTGGTGTAACCGCATTGTTGGCCGTACTGTGTGAGCAAAAAGCAGAAGTCGACGATGGCATAACCTGAAGATGAATGTTATTAAACGTACAAATGGCGATGTACCATACAACTGTAGTTAAACGTGAAACAACCTTGAATTTGGCCAACAGTGTGGCTGGCAGTACGACGCCGAAACAGAACACGATCACAATGTCGGAGATGGTTGTGACGGCTCGATTTAAGGCAGGCAACTGGTCTCTATCGAACGTGAGGCGCGTGATCGTTTGCAATGGAAATGTGGCAAGGCTGATGCCGTAGCGGATTCGCAGACATCTGGAAGTGGGAAATTTGGTTTCCCAGTCATGATGAAGATGCTGCACTTTATCACCGTCTGACTGTGCCCAGTGTTCGTAGTGATTGCTTCAGAAACACTCGCATTTCAAGACTCTGGTTCGCGCCCGGTTTCTTGAACTCTTCGTAGACGGTGCGTGCTCTCCAACAGACGTATTCCGACAGTATCAGCTGCGCGATGTGCACCAGGAACACAGCTACAATCGCCACGTTGATGACGGGATAAGCGGGCGAAGGAAACGGCTCCAACGGATGCATTCTGTTAACATGAAACACGCGATTGAATCTCGTGATTCTCACATTTTCATAGTATTATTACCGGTGACACCAGATGGTTGGCTTTATCACCGTTCGGTACCAATTTGCCGACACGACGAATGCGCCGAAATGTAAGATGGCCGATGTCCAAACGGCTGTGAGAGTGATGATGGCCAATTTGATGCGTTGGCTGGTTGACGGGACGACTTGGTGTGGCAACTGCACATTGGCAACTTTTCGCAATCGTCAAGCGAACGAACTGTTATATGCATTTAGGTAATAGCACAAGCCAACCAGAAGCGTATGGCAAACGTAGCAGCGTTCAATCGCCAGTCCAGTCACGGTGAATTGCACGACGTTGCTGAGCAGGAAGTAGCCGCCGCTGCGCCACATGCATTCCACGGATGTGCGCTGTTCAAATGGTACTGGTTGCACATTTATGACAAAAAAAGAAGACCGATTGATCAGACACGAACCTGATTCCAGTCAGGCGCGTTGATCAGCATTTGGACTGCGATCGTGATCCGATCGGCCGCAATGACCAAGATCAGTACGGTCATCTGAAGGTGGACAAGTGTACGTCTTGACACTTTATTTGATGAAAACAATAAAGTAATCATATGTACCTGGTACATCAATGGCTTCACATCTAGAGCGAGTGGAACGTTGCGGTGCAATTGTCGGAACCAAATCAGCGATACCATGATGCTGCACAGACTGACAGCCAGCAGCAGGTACATGGCAGTAACCAGTGGCCAAGTGATGTCAAATGCCGGCCATGCTCCATCAGTGGTGTTGGAGGAATTCATGTTGATTTTGTTCTCCTGCGCACTAGAATCCAGGAATACATACGTATCCTGAGCAAGAAACGATGCTTGGTATTAGAAAATACAATTGTGCTGAGCTCGCAAGTGCATCAGTCAATGTTGTTTGCGTAATGCGCGATCCTGCTGTCTGCTGACTAATAGCAATCCGGCTTGTTACCTGCTGTTTTTCATCCGAACGGATAGGAAGCCGTTGAGTTTTAGTTCAGCAGCTCAAATTCTGGCGATTGACGGAACTGAGCCAGACAGTCATTTGTCGAGCAGGTCCGACCCGCCGCCTCGCCTATTGCCTGTTGTTGTTTATTAACAATCACTGTACTGACATCATTGGGGAAGTGCACAGCCATGCTTAATGAGAAAACCAATAAAACCGCAGGAATAACAAAAGTGACAAAAATGTGGCTGCATGTGCTTGTCACGCGTCGTCATGGTTTGAGCATTGGTCACGGTCTCATGAATTTATTGCATAGCAACATGAAACAGATCCTTCAGGCGGTTGAAGGCTGATTAATGTCGTTCCATAGTCGGATCAGCAGCCAGACTGACCGTAATGACCTTACAGTCATCACAATATGCACCGTCATTGTTATTAAAACTGTCAATGCCATGGTTACCAACTTTGAGACAAAAACGAAAAAACACCATGGTGAACTTGATTGTATGTCTGGAATTACATTCCTCGTGTGAAGAGATTCGGGGTTGTCCAGAAGACTGTCGACAATATATGTATGGCAGTGAATATCATAGCATACGAAAACCTGTTCAGTTTGAAATAAGCTTGTGCCAGGCTCAGCGGTGGCCGAGGTGTCACCAGTCACTGTGCTCAGTTATTGCGACACTGTTGTCCATTCAGTCGGACTTAAGAGCAAAAACCAAATGTATAGGCAAACTACGCCAACACGAGCCCGATTTCGCAGCTGGCAAAATGGTGAAACATTCAGACGTAGCTGCTGATTTGTGAAACGTTACACGTTGTGGAATACAACGTGGAGCATGATGATTTTCTCTTTCTTTGCGTTTTGCAAGTTCACCACCTCCGAAATCGGGCTCGTGTTAGCGTAGTTTGCCTATACCTGACGGTATCGAAATCAATCTACTTCATTCTCTGATCAACCTATAAGAGATGGAAACAGAGAACCAACTAACAAAAAACAACAACCAAAAACAATTGTGAGACAATCATGTGCGCATACGAGTGCAGCGAACATATCCTGAAGAGTTGTTTATGGCAGGTTTTTGTCGAGATGTTTCACGTTGGGTCTGAGATCGAACAAGATTGATTGCTATACCGTTCGGAACATTTTGTTCTCTGATTATGATGATTGTGCGCAGAGAATTTTGACTCCTCCATCGAAACAGAGACGATGTTCTCAATTTCAGGGCACACCGACTGAACACCAGCGACAGATTCTGCAGAAACACGCCACAACGACAACTGCCGACAGTGAAGATATTCGATTGGATATTGGTTGGTGTTTGACGGCAGTTGTATGTGAATGACAATTCTTTTGGAAGAAACTTTTCAAACGCGTGGCCTGATCTGTAAAGCGCATGATGCGTGCACTGGCTATAACGGTCACGCGACTTCTGTAGCCAGTGCACGCATAATGCGCTTTACGGATCAGGCAACGCGGTTGAAAAGTTTCTCCCAAAAGAATTGTCAGAGTATAAGTGTGCATGAAATGCGCAACGTTCTTGGTCGGATTGATGTGATGTTATGTTATTGATCAGATCAGAAACATTTGTCTAACTGTGGTATTGGTCGCACAATGACTATATAAGAATTCATGAAATCAATCCTGATTTTCACGTTCAGTCACTCTTAACCACTGTGCTATTTGTGATTATCACAAAACATTTTGAGCTGAAAATAATCTAGCAGATCAACCACGTTGCCGCAGGCCTGAAACATTCCCTTTACTACATGTTTTGTGTGCGATCACGCACCGCAACGTCGTTGCCCCGTCACTTTCCCGCTTCACGATTCAGGAAAAAAATTTGACCAATTCTTATAAAGTCATTGTGCGACCAATATGACATTGACGTCTGCAGTTTTATAGCAAGACCCATGCGTTCGAACTAGACCGCCTTGAAGGCTCATGATGGTATACGTATCACTATCATCCAACATCAAACGAGGACGTGCCCTTAATCTGCAATCATGATGTGACTTGCTCTGGAGAATATTGAAATAGTAACACTGTTGCAGATGATTCGCTGGACTTCAGCAAGAACCAAGCGGTGGTGAGCACTTCAAAACCGGTTAACTGTCTGGAGTTATGGACGAAATCGGGACCAAACGCTTTTACCGATGATGACAATATAACGTTGGCTGAACGAAATGCACTAGCCATGGTTGGTGGCAGGGTTGGAAAAAAAATTTTAAAACAAGTTTTTTTTGCCCAACCCTGGTTGGTGGATTGTTTGTTTCATTCTTTTTTATGCATGCCACAATTAACGCTTGGTTTTCTGGGGACAGCGAATGTTTCGATACCGATGTATCCAAGAACACTTATGTTAGGATACGATGTTCAACGGCTTGTCAAAATTTTTCTAGTGCAAACGCCGAATCCTGAAAAATCATAATATCCAACTGTAGGGTCTTGGTCGCGCCCGCAAACCACAGCCGCGCACAACGTTCAGTCTGTCGCGGCCAGTGACCAAATGTGTTGAGAATGCTGCAATTCCGATGGGTGATGAGCCTGAGCTTCAAAGGGAATCGCCGAGACGAACGAAACGACGACCACCCGAAATTACGATCAATTTGAGCAATGCGAAAAATCGTGCGTTGGAATTTTTTCGCTTGACGGTGTTTATTTTGAATTTGTGGCCTGTCGGGAGCTTTAGAGCACGGATTGAGATTGAAAAATAGAAAAATTGCTTGTCAGGCCTCATACAGCAACAAACACTTGCTTGCGTTCTCTGTGTAAAAGACACTTGATCTCCTATGGCTGTCGAAATTTTATTTGTTTTCCGATGGGTCTCATTTATTGTTGTTGCCGTCGGAAAAAAAGAGTAGTCACAAGTCTTCAGTTCGGCAAGGCGTTTCTGTACAATTAGCGACCAGAAAAACGACTTTCGCATCAGGGCAAGCTCCATTTGCAGCCTGCCTCAACCGGTCACCGCAACAAGTCGCTGCCGGTTCGCAGGATTCCACCGACGCAACAGCTACGGCTGAAACATCAGGTGCGAGCAGTGCGCATATGCGGTTGGGCGCATCGGCAGAACAAATGGACAGAAACGAACAACAACAACAACAACACCAATTGCCGACTATATCGTATGCCAGTCAATTGGGCACGCTGCCAAGACGCAGGGGATTGCTGGCCACCGGTGGGTTGCGACGTTTCCCAAAGGTTTCCTGTTTGCGTTGTTGCATTCCTGAATGAGAAGCACAAAAAATGTGACGTTATCGCTATCGGGACAGTTTGGTCTGGCTCCAACCAAGTAGTACGTGGTACCAAGTAGGGTTAGAGAGATGTCGGGTGTCGGCTGTCGGGTGTCGGGTGCCAAAAAAGTGTAGGTGTCGGGTGTCGGGTACCCCCAGATGTCGGGTGTCGGGTTTTTTTGGACCCGACAGCCGACACCCGACACTTACGGTTCAAAACATCAGTTTTGCTGAGAGAAGAATTTTGAGAGAAAATTTTCTTCGGACCAAATGTTTCCAAAGACGCAGAATGTGACATTTTGGTGTTTATTTCGTGTGAAAATACTTGACTTCAGTAACCTGAGCCAAAAAATTGCACTAATGATGCAAGTGAGCAAAAATTTGCCTGTTTTTGCTCCAAAAACAGGTGTCGGGTGTCGGGTTTTTTTCAAAAACTAGATGTCGGGTGTCGGGTTTTTTTGCAACTGTCGGGTGTCGGGTGTCGGCTTTTTTTCTCAGATGTCGGGTGTCGGGTGTCGGGTACTTCCAGATGTCGGGTGTCGGGTGTCGGGTACCCCCCCGACCTCTAACCCTAGTACCAAGGTAGTGTGTAGTCCTGGTAGCTAACGTCACATTTTTTGTGCTTCTCATTCAGGAATGCAACAACGCAAACAGGAAACCTTTGGGAAATGTCTTCGCAACCCACCGGCGAGCAATCCCCTGCGTCTTGGCAGCGTGCCCAATTGACTGGCATACGATATAGTCGGCAATTGGTGTTGTTGTTGTTGTTGTTGTTTTTGTCCATTTGTTCTGCCGATGCGCCCAACCGCATATGCACTGCTCGCACCTGATGTTTCAGCCGTAGCTGTTGCGCTCAATCCTGCGAACCAGCGACTTGTTGCGGTGACCGGTTGAGGCAGGCTGCAAATGGAGCTCGCCCTGATGCGAAAGTCGTTTTTCTGGTCGCTAATTGTACAGAAACGCCTTGCCGAACTGAACAACTGCGACTTACTTTTTCTCCGACGGCAACAACAATAAATGAGACCCATCGGAAAACAAATAAAATTTCGACAGCCATAGGAGATCAAGTGTCTTTTACACAGAGAACGCAAGCAAGTGTTTGTTGCTGTATGAGGCCTGACAAGCATTTTTCTATTTTTCAATCTCAATCCGTGCTCAAAGCTCCCGACAGGCCACAAATTCAAAATAAACACCGTCAAGCGAAAAAATTCCAACGCACGATTTTTCGCATTGCTCAAATTGATCGTAATTTTCGGTGGTCGTCGTTTCGTTCGTCTCGGCGATTCCCTTTGAAGCTCAGGCTCATCACCCATCGGAATTGCAGCATTCTCAACACATTTGGTCACTGGCCGCGACAGACTGAACGTTGTGCGCGGCTGTGAATTGGTGCAGCAATACACGCGTAACCGAACGAGTAACAAATACATCGTTTGTTTAAACTGCCCTTTTTGGCAAGTTGGTCAATCAAAAGGTATCCTTTAGGTAAACTTTTACGACTGTAATCGCCTTTCGTAGACAACACAATTGATACATATATCTGAGGAATTTTGACGATTTCTCCTAATCCTGTTTTGGAGACAAAGGCGTCTTTAACCACTTGAAGTAAAAAGTCGTTGGCTTCTTGTTGCGTTATGTTGAAGCGGTCTCTTTCTTCTTTACTGTTACCGACGTAACGAGGTAGACCAAGACCGTCAGAGAGATACTTAAGGGTAAAGTGGTAATTGAGTTTTAACAAATCTTTGCGCTGAGCCTCGTCCAGCAGCCTGAACTCATTCAAGCTTCCGTCATCACCTTTCAAAATAGTTTGGGCAGCCGGGCTCTGTAGCCCAACGTCTTGCAGTAAGGCGGCGGTAATAAGGGGCGTGCCTAATTCTACCTTCCACTTATCGCGCCAATAATTACTCCCATCAAATCGAGAGGCTGCTTTTCGATACTTAGACAGGTACTTATGAGCGATGGTATCGTGCTCTAGCAACCTATCAACTAATCTCAGTGTCAGCACGGCTTTGTAAAGTGGTTTGAAACGCTGATGGACGCGGGCAAATTTACCCTCTGGTCCTCGCGTAAGAAGCATAAGCGTACCAAGAAATTTGGCACTGAGCTGTAGCGTTTCCTGTGGGGTGTCACCTTCACACAGCTCAATAATCTTATCCACCACATTATGCAGCCTTTCTAGGCGAGCTAGCCGCTCTTCCTCCAGTTTGGTTGAGCTGTTCTTAAGCTTAACACTGAGCGTTTCATAGAGGGATTCTTTGCCTTTTACCCCGGCTATTTTCACTTGTTGCTTCTTAAGGTCATCAATGTGTTTTTCCAGTGATGGTGTAAGTGAAAAGTAATGGGTAGCATCTTCATAAATCGATCCGAATCCGGTGTCCTGAGGATAGACCAAGTTAATGAGTTGTTTGACTTGTTGAGTGTAATTACTGTCTGGGTTTAGGTTTTTAACGCTCACCGTAATCCTTTCTGATCTGTCCGTTGAATAGCTTTTATTATATTAACGCTATTCTAGGGCGTGTTGATCTTTGCAGTGCACTTTTGCAGCAGTTTGTGCGCCATTTAGGCAAGGCGACTGTTTGCAGGTCTAGTGGGCCTAAATCAAAAACAGTCAACGCAGTATAAATGGCGCACAAGCGCTGCCCGAAGGGGTCGTCATGAAAGCATTTTACTCTTTGTCACAGCCCTTTGACGTAGAACAACTATGCCTGCAGGGCTGTTTCGCGATTAAAATGCTTTCATATAGACCAAAATTCGTACAGCAAAGATCAACACGCCCTAGCAGTGGATGGCGCCATTCGTTTATCGCACCAAATGACCCAACTCGACCGCTTCGCGTTTTTTCAGTTGACCTAAATGATATCGTAAATTCTCACTAATTTTAGTATTTCTTTTAATAATATGGATTTGCGGCCATGACGCTTTTTCCCCACTTTCAATCAATTGCTCAATACTTGCTAGTGTGGGATTGGACAATACTTGCGACAAATTACGGATTTGTCGTTTAGGTAAAATATTAATATTGCCTACGTATTGTTGATCAATAATAGAGCGTACTTTATGGATGGCAAGTTTGGCACTTTTGTTACCCGTCAGACGCTCGATGATATCAATGGCGAAGATACTATTAGACTTGGCCAGCTGCCCGATGTGCCGGGTGGACATATCCCACAACGAGTTAGGATCTACGCGATTTGAGGATATAAAGGGAACAGCCAGAGGATTGGTTTGACTGACTATACTGTGGTTCACACCATATAATCTGGCTAACCGCTCGTAAGGAAGATCGGCCATCAATGATCCATCGGCAAAGCGGCGATTAGGAATGTAGGGAACAATCTCACCTTTGGGGGTTTTCGCCCGCAACTGAACAGGACTAAAGATGATTGGCACCGCACAAGATGCACGAACGGCTTGGGTGATAATCGCGTTAGGCGACGTTTTTGCATTGAGCAAACGTGAGTGTTGATGTAAGTCTGCCGGAGAGACTGTGATAGTGATGTGCCTGCCAGTTTTCTTAAATGCCTCTTCGAAAGTGGTTAAATCAAACAGTTCAATCAGGGCATTTTCCAGTACCGAACTGTCAAATAGGCTTTTTTTGCCGAACCCGGAAAAGCTACGCCAGTGCTTAAACGTGTCGTAAATAAATTCGGCACTGAGCGCTTCTAATAACTCGTCGTGATCACGCGTACCTAACATTGCCGCAATGATAGAGCCTGCACTTGCCCCTGAAACCACAGTAGGCAAGAGGTTTTTTTCGTTGAGCGATTTTACGACGCCTGCGTGAAAGAACCCCAAGCCAGCACCGCCAGACAGCATTAAACAGCTTCGACCAAACGCATGGGCCGTTTCTTCAAAAAATGAAAGCTTCTCGTAAAAGTCCACTTCATTCTCATCGGCACTGTAAATTTGTTCAAGTGCAAGAATGACTTCATCAATGAATTGTTCAATGAGGTGTTTAGTACCAATTTTGCATTGGCTTAACAGTACAGGGTTAGCAATGTTGCCTAAGTTTCCATGCAAGCCTTCATGTAAAATAGACATTAGGGCGTGAAGATCGCCTTTCCCCCGCGCTATTTTTAATCGTTGGACGCGCTTTCGAATAAGCATGTGGTCGTAGTCATCGCTCGCGTCTTTCGCTTTCCATTCTGCCGCCCCGGAGAGTTCATCGTGGGCGAGGCATGCGGCTTCATATTCTTCGTAACACGTGGCACGCTCGATGTCGTTTTCGATTTTTTTCAAGCGCAAGTCGAATACAGCCATGATAACTACCTATTGTAAGTGAAAATAAACTAACCGCTTTACCTTTTAGTGGTGTTAGCCTTACCCGAAAAGTTGTCACTGGGGACTTTTCGCAGTATGACAATTACCCTATGCAAAAACTTTAGAATTCTCTGCCTAATGAGGATAGAAATTCATTTTGCATTGATATTAAGCGTGCTGGCAACGCCAGTAATGCTCAATAATAAGGTTTTAGCGTCATCAAGTGTTGTTATCAACCAACAATTAGCATGAAATGCGTTTTTTACGTTGACCATTTCCTACGCACTAAGTAGCCTGAATAAGACAATAATAAATCGGATCACATGTTCGAAGTATGGAATGGAATGTTGAAACGCTGAGTCTGTTATCTATCCCATTGATCAGCGCCATTGTGGGATGGTTGACGAATTACCTTGCGGTAAAAATGATGTTTTACCCCATCGAATTTGTCGGCATTAAGCCTATTTTTGGATGGCAGGGGTTGATTCCCGCAAAGCGTCGTCAAATGGCAGAAATCGAGGTAGAGCTGGTACTGGGCAAATTACTCAGTGTAGAGGAAATAGCGCAACGACTGGATCCCGATGCTTTAACCAAGGCGATAGAGAGGAGATTGAGCCAAGTTATTCGCAAAGTCGTTAACGACGTGATGGCCGAATCGGCCCCACAGCTTTGGGCTGCACTGCCGGTACAGGGCAAAAACCTTGTCTACCAACGGATAGAGAATGATATTCCGAATGTGGTTCACAAAATGGTTGACGACTTTCAGCACAATGTGGCTGAAATCCTCGATATAAAAGAGCTGGTAGTTGAACAGTTAGTTAACTCTCCTGAACTTATCAATGAGATCTTTTTAACTGCTGGCAGTAAGGAATTCCCGTTTATTGTGCGTTCGGGGTTTTATTTTGGTTTCTTGTTTGGCTTGCCTACTATGTTGTTGTGGTACTTTTACCAAGCCTGGTGGATTTTACCCTTAGGTGGCTTAATTGTAGGCTATGCCACAAATTGGATAGCGATAAAAATTATCTTTGAACCCAAGCGCCCTCGAAAGCTTGGTCCCATTACTATTCAAGGGATGTTTCTAAAACGGCAAAAAGAAGTAGCAGAAGTATACTCTACGATAATTGAACAAAAACTCATCACTCCTAAAAATATTACCCATATCATTTTGCATGGCTCTGGCTCAGCGCAATTATTAGAGCTTATTGAATTACATGTTAACGATGCGATAGAGCGATACGTTGCCATAGCCCAACCTTACTTTGCATTGGGTGTAGGTTCCGAGAATTATCACAAAATGAAAGCCTTAGCAGTAAAGCAAATTTTTGATAATTCTGACAAATATCTACTTTATGCCTATGATTATGCCAACGACGCGCTACAAGTCGGCAATGATTTAAGCGAGCGAATGCAGGCGCTTTCTGCAGAAGAATTTGAAGGTGTATTGCGTCCAGCGTATCAGCAAGACGAATGGAAATTAATTGTTACCGGCGCCATATTGGGGATGATGGCTGGCTTTGCTCAGCTTTATTTAGTGTTTATGTAAGCTAATGACACAAACACGTCTTCTAGGGTGACCTGCGGCGTTAGGCTAGGGGTATACTACTCACAGGGTGTTGAAATACATGAAAACCGCGCAACGGATTTTGTTGACCGCTTTGGCAATGTTTAACGAACATGGTGAAAACGCTGTGACCAGTGTAGATATTGCCATTGAATGACATTAGCTCCGGGATTGTATTACCACTTTAAAGGGAAAGAAAGCTTGGTCACTGCATTAATGAAAATGCATGAGCAACAAATGCAGCAACTTCTCCGACGGGAAAAGCTCGACACCTTACATGCGCAAGACATAATGTTTTATCTGTATTTGTTAGTCGATAGTATTCACGTATTTCGTTTTTTCTACAAAAGCCCTGCCGATCTCGCCGAAAAGTACCCAGCTATTGTCCGACCTAGAAAGCACATTTTGAAAAGTTTAAATGATCAGCTCGGTTTCCTTTTTGACTCTTTATCGACGCGTAATGTACTAAGCGCCACCCGGGATGAACGTCGGCTATTGGTCGATTTACTGTCGCTGATCATTACCCAGTCGTGCCAGTTTGATGAGTTAAATAGTCATATGGATTCAACCATGCAGCTAAATCATGCACTATCGCTTATGAAAGTCAGTGTTTTGCCGCGCCTAACACTCTCTGACGACGACAAGGCACAGTTGGAAAGTGCGCTAAGTAGCCATTCACTTAGCCGAAACTATACTGCCACATCTCCATTAGAGTTCGTTGGAAAGGAGTAACAATGGCCAAAAATTTGAGTTTTTTGGATAAGTCATTTTGGATCACCGAGTCTGACGAAAACCCCAAGCATGTTGCGTGTTTACAGTTACTTGCCATACCCAAGGGAAAAGTGGGGACTGACTATGTGCCAGCGCTTTTTCAGGAGATTAGAAGTTTTACTCGTGCTACTTCGCCCTTTAACTGTGCAGTTAAAACTGTATTGGGATACCCGACAGGCTTTGTACCAGTCAAAAAATTAAATATGGATTATCACGTACAAATTCACCGTGTATCCGATGTGAAAGATAGAGAAGCACTGGATGAATTTGTGGCCAGGCTACACGCGTCAAGGTTAGACCCAGATAAGCCGCTGTGGCAATATCACTTCCTCTTTGACCAAGACAGTGACATATTTGCGATTTATGCACGGGTTCATCACATGTACGGTGACGGCGCGACTCTGGTACGCTGGTTTCAATCAGGTTATGTGTCCCATTCTCATGATAGTCAATTCACACCGGTATGGGCAGTAAAGCGTTTACGTCACAAAAAACGCGACCCCATCAGCATGGTTAAACGATTGATTGGAGTGGGCTATGCCCTAAAAACTGGCTTTGACTTACTGGTCATTTTTTTGCGTATCTTTATGAAAATATTACGCGTAAACCCTCATTACATGCCCATACCTTTTACTGGAACGAAAACAGATCTCACAGGTCAAGTGAAGGCAGGACGTGCTGTGGCCACCATGGATCTAGACTTCACCCGAGTCAAGGCGTTAGCCAGACGTACTCGGTCTACCGCTAATGAGGTGCTGTTGTGTGCGTTTGATATTGGTGTTCATCGGCTATTAAAAGAACACGGTCAAGTCTTTAAGAAAGCGCTGTTTACCAACATGCCAATCAACCTGAGAAAACCCGGCGAGAAAACAACAGGCAACAAAATCGCTATCGTACCAGTTCAACTGGCTCATGGAGAAAATGATCCCTATCTGCGCTTGCGCCAAATTGTAGTAAATCATCGCATTGTCAAACACGCAGCTCAACACGCCAGACCTTCAGCCTTTAGCGGGTATACTATCGCTATTCAATCGCTGGCACTGGTTTTTGAGTGGCTCAGAATGTCGAGTGTGGTCAAACCCATCGCCAATATCCTGATATCAAATGTTCCAGGTCCCAAAGATACCCGTTACTTAAAAGATGCTGAGCTATTGGCCTGTTATCCGATCTCTACTATGACCCCTGGCGGGGGGGTGAACATCACCCTCATGACCTATGCGGGAACAGCCAACGTTGGCCTGGTGTGTTGTAACAAGAATATTTCCTCATTACAGCCTTTGGCGCGTTACATTGAAGAAGCGTTTGATATGTTGGAAGCGAGTGTGGATGATCCCCGTCTTAATATTGACGATATTGGTGAGCAGGTGGACACCGTTCCCGTATCTATCGTTTCTGATCATTGAAATATATTGTGCCAGTAGCGAAGCGGTATTTCCCTTTGCCTAATTACGGCAGGTTACAGGCGGTTTCTCCCATTCCTATGAATGAAGGTGCCGCTACGACAGGTGAGAACTCTCTTTAGGCAAGATAGAAACGCAGCACATTGCCTTCAACGCGAACACTTTCGCCTCGTTTGGAAAAGAGCACTTCTCGCCACTGATCATCGCTTAGTCTCATGGCAAGCTAGTCTTCACTGATCTGGTTTGCGATAGCGGCGTCGATTTGGGGCTTGTGGTAGTCCAAAATAGCTTGCTTAGAGCCAGATAGATAAAGCTTTAAATAGTCGGAAGCCATGTCCGATGTACCAGCAGTAAATAGAGAAAGCGCAGATTTCATCGAACCTGAAAGCAAGCTATTAACACTGCGCGGGAAAAACCGGCTGAGTAAGTAGTGAGTATCCTTAATGAGGGCATAGTCATCGTTCACAAGCGTGATGGCATCGGTACGTAGCTGGTTTAAACAGACCGTTTTGGTTTCACGGACGTAACAAGGCGTAGTGCTCAAAGCAAAGATGACATGAGCGCGATAAATGGTGTTAGATGCCACCACAATAGTTAACGATGCAAGACACTGGAGGCCAATGCGATTGGTTGATTCGTCAAGGGTAACCTTTCCTTCTAGCACGTTTACTGTGCCAGTTCCGATAGGTATCTCAAAGGTGAAGGTGTAGGGAAAGCTACCGTCTACCAGTGATTGCAGTTCCTGCTTTGAAAAGTCGTCATGGGTAAGCTTACCCAACTTGACCAAACACCAGGCAACGATGAGTTTACAGTTATCTTTGAGGCTTAACTTGCTAGACATCATTCGCTGTACGATGTCGCATTAAAAAATCTACAAGGTAATGTTCGAAATTATCAAGCATGATCTGTGGCCTGTTTCACTGAAACGAAAGAGCGAAGGTGGTTCGGGGCAAGTAGCTGAAAATCCCTATTACTCGCCTTGTTAATCGCTTAAGCTATCAAGGTTATTAGAATTTTAAAATGTTACAAGATAAAACTTTTCTCACCTCCCTATTTTTTGCTAATCTGGTCGTACCACAACATGTCGTTTACTTCTTATTCGCAATAAGATGAGCAGGAGCCTTTGGTATGAGTGAAGAGCAAAAGAGTTACGATTATATCATCGTAGGTGGTGGCTCAGCCGGCGCTGTGCTTGCTACGCGATTATCAGAAAACCCTGCACTTGACATTTTATTGCTGGAAGCTGGGGCACGAGACACCAACCCACTTATTCATATTCCATTTGGACTGTCGTTACTAAGTCGTTTTGAAGGAATAGGGTGGGGTTATCACACTGCTCCGCAAAAAGAAATGTACGACAGGGAGCTCTTTTGGCCGGCGAGGGAAAACACTCGGTGGCAGAAGCTTTGTCAACTACGCGCTTACATTCGCGGACAACAGGAAGACTATGATCGTTGGGCGATGAAGAAAAGGGGCGACAGGCTGGTCTTTTAACGATGTGCTGCCTTATTTCAAACGCTCAGTAAACTTTGAAGACGGCCCCGATGAATTTCACGAACGGGTGGTCCGTTAACTATGAGTAAGTTCTTGCTATACAAGTGTACTCTCTGACGCCTTTGTAAATGCCGCCAGCTATGCCGGGGTTGAGCAACGAGACGAGTTCAAATTGTGATGTATCTAGAAGGTACAGGGCTACTATCATGTCAGCATAGGCTGACGGTCAGCGTTGTTCGACTGCTAAGGGCTACCTGACACAGGCCAAGCACCGTCAAAACCTCAAGTGTGACGAGTAGCGTGTGAAAAAGGTATTGCTTAAAGACGGACGTGCCACGGGGGTGCAGGTACGTGAGAAAGGCGCTGTGAATCGCATTTTGCCAGAGGAGAAGTGATTCTGTGTGGTGGGGCGATCAACTCTCCCCAGCTGCTAATGTTATCTGGCATTGGCCGCGAACAGAACTGGAAGATAAAGGGATTTACGTTCACTGCGACCGACCCGCGTGGGCTGAGAACTTACAGGATCACTTGGACGCTATAGTGCAATACACGTGTAAAGCACGAGAGGGGTATGCCGTTGCCGTAAGTGCTTTACCTTCATACATTAAAGCCAGCGTGGACTATGCCGTGAAACGTCAAGGGATCTTTTCTTCTAACATCGCTGAAGCGGGTGGTTTTTGGGTCAGTTCAAGCCTTGAAACCCATGGCCCAGACATTCAATTTCATTTCTTGCCGGCTATCTTAAACGACCATGGAAGACAGCTAGCTTTCGGTTATGGTCATGGCTTTGATGTGCGCCGTTTGTATCCCAAAGTCGAAGGCAACGTCAGTTTAAAAAGGAATCATCCCGCAGAATTAGGCGCTCATCTATCCCAATTACCTATCCGCGTCTGAGTATCAGCAAGTGATGATTGAAGGCGTTCGTATAGCCAGAGAAATTATCGCCAGCCCCTGATTTTGAGATTTTCGAAGGACTTGAACTCTATCCAGGCGAACAGGCCCAAACGGATGAAGGGATGAAGTTCCGAGAATGGCAGAAACCATCTATTACCCGAGGAGGGCATGTAAAATGGGGGCTGACGATGATCCTGAAATGGCTGTGGTTGATAACCAACTGCGTGTCTCAGGTGTAACAGGACTTTGTGTAGTAGATGCCGCTGTAATGCCCAATTTTATCGCGAACACGATGATCTCGACGATCATGATTGAGCGTGCTGCTGATTTTATTAAAGCCGCTCATGAAGGCCAG